>JAAEAF010004502.1:0-107548 GCA_011037195.1 Triatoma infestans | reverse complement strand
AGTAAAACTGTCCGGTTTACTAATTTCCTTGAAACTCGGAATTTGGGTCATATATTAATTTCTAGTTATTTCAATTTGGATGACAGAATTGTATAATCAACTGTGATAGCATTTTAAAGAAAAACATAACCCCCCTCCCCCAAAAGTCCCCTTAAATGAATTTATCAGGGGAAAAGTTTCAAATAAAAGTTGTAGCTCTTTATATGTATAGTTAACAACGCTGGTTTAAAGAAAATCGTTGGAGCCATTTTCGAGAAAATACCAGAAAACTGAAATTATATTTCAGTAAAAACGCACTTCCGGTTATCTATTTTTTTTCAAACTCGGAATTTCAACAACATATTTAATTCTAATTAACATTATTTAGATGACAGAATTGTCTAATATACTGAAACAGCAGTAAGATGAAAACCTAACCCCACCCCTCCCCCAGAAGTGCCCTTAAATGAATTTTCCTGGAGAAATGTTTCAAATAAAAGTTGTAGCTCTTTGTATGTGTAGTTGATATACCAAGTTTAAAGAAAATCTTCGGAGCCATTTTTGAGAAAATTGCAAAAACGTAAAAAAAACAACTAGTAAAGTGGTACTTCCGGTTGAGGAATATTGACACATAACGCACCGTCAGATCCCATGGTGATACCTAAACGTAATATCAAGTTTGAACTTTCTACGATTTTTCGTTTTTGAGCTATGCTGTTCACATACATACACACACACAGACACACCACCCACACACACACAGACCATTCGCTAACAACCACTTTTTTGGACTCAGGGGACCTCAAAACGGATATTTCCGGTGAAAACTCGATATCGAAAATTTGACACGATTACAATACTTCCTCTTACTAGCAGTAAGAGAAAGTAAAAAGCTTATGATATATACAGTTACATATAGTATATATAAAGTCTAGTCAGCAAGAAGATGCGATAAAATTCTTCCGACAGTCACCCTTTTAGTTCGTGTCCCCACACTAACACCACACTAACGTGGTACTTTTAAGGGGTGCAAAATGTTGCTACTGCTACAGTTAAATACTAAGGGTCAGTACTTATTGAAACGGAATGGAACTCTATTAGATCTGAAAGCAATAATTACAGCAGGTAATAATGCCTTGTTGGGCTTCTTAGAAACTGCGTTTTAAGAACTCCTAGTAAAAAAGCGAAATAGATTGTGTTCCTCTAATTAATAAAGAACACTCAAGTGATAGTAGCGGGAGAAAGAATGCAAGATAGTTGAATCTCTGGATGACATTTGTAAAACCAGGAGCTGGTATTTTGAGATAATGCCTAGATTGAAATGATTTGATCCACATAAAATTGGGAAGGTGAAAAGCCGAACGCGAAAATCTCTTATTACAGGACTATACATAGTACCAAAGAACAAGAAGGTAAGTGAATTATTGATCGCTCAGGGTCCTAACATTGATGCCAAAATATTACAAATTGTGATAGACTTGCAACTACATGCACGTTTTTCTCAACCAATTATATGAATAATTACCGTACTAAAGCACATTAAATTGAACGTAATCAATCCTCTATAATTAAATTTAAGTGGTCTGGTGGTGACAGTCATTAAAATCAGTAAATCTTTCCTTACGGCCGGCTGTTCTTCATACCATGAGCCTTTGTACGAACTTTCATGTAATTTCTCAACCTGATAAACAACATTAATACATTTATTCTTGTTATGGCCACAAGTGTTGCTAATTTGAAGTACATTTAACAAATATTCTATTGCAGTAACTGCACAACTTCAAGAAATGCAGCAATGAAATAAACCTGCAATGAAGTTAATAATCTATCCAGAATTCTGACAATAAATTGTAGCACGAATAATATTTATTTCACATTCAATTGATTTTGACTTCATCAATACTTTTCATCATGAAAAATGTTCCCAGTACAATGTATAGCCACTACCATATTGGTTGAAATCTTTGACTTTTTGCAACCTGATTGGTAGCTGAACTAGGAGTGTAATCAGTATTCCTTATTAGTTATTAACATTAAATTAGTAAATACCTGTACATACATTTGTATAGTACCTGAGAATTAATTTCCTCTCCGCAAGCGCACAGCATTAATGGTGCACATAGTGTAAATATGAATTTATACAATAAGTCCAGCCATCTTGAATCGCCAGTTTTTAATTTCTAAAATTTGTAAAATATATACAATTTTTATCTTTCAAGCCAGGAATTTTAAATGATTTGTATCTAATTTAAATAAAAATTGAGGAAGATATTAGGAGTGTTGATCTATATGTGCTCATAGCGCTGTAATGCATACACATTTTTCTGTAAGAGTTAGAATTCGCATTCATAAACTATCCACAAGTTTAAAAATACTAATAAATTGATGCTCTCAAGCGTTGGTACGCTTCATCTGCGATCAGCCCCACACAACTTGACAACAGTTACGTCCAGACTACAGTTACGCCTCACTCATTGTCCAGAAATCCCTTAAAATAATTTTTTCCAGACAAATGTTTTATATAAAAGAGATAAGTGTTTGAAAATAACATGATGTATGTAAGTAGTACACGAAGTTTAAAAAAAATCGTTGGAGCTATTTAAAACAAAATAATCTGGTGTGGAACAGCCTTTCTCTTACTCTAAATTAATAAATTTATTCGAGAAATTTTCTTTAAATTGGAACATTACAATGTTAAGTGGGGGTGGCCTACTAACGTGGTACTTTTAAGGGGTGGAAAATGTTGCTACTGCTTCAGAACCCCCAAAAAATCAATTTTCCCAGAAAAATTATTCAAATATAAGATAGGTATTTATCTGGTAGGTGGTAGACCAAATTTAAAGAAAATCATTCGGTATTATAGTCGCATGTTCGGTTGATGAATTTTGCCCAACACCTTCATAACAGACGAACTGGTGTCGCCTCAGTGAAATTAGCACCAGCAATTTTTCGTTTTTGAAATGTCTTATTAACACACAAGTCCAGACAATCCGATAAAAACAATTTTTCATATTCAGGTGTCCTCAAAACATGTATTTCCGATAAAAACTTGATTTTGAAAATCTGACACGTTCGCAAATTTGAAATGTTGAAGAAAAATCCTCTTAGCATTTGCTTTGTTTATTTCCATTTTAGCTTGCAATATTTTTAGCAATGCTAACAAATTGATTTCGAAATTTCTTACTCTTACAAGGAATTGTGAAGACGTTATTGTGAAGATTGCGAAAAACTAAATAAAAAAAAACTATTTCATAAAGTTGCACTTCAGATTTTGACCGGAAACTTTATGCCACATGCAGTGGTGAAACCTGAACGAACATCAATTTTGAGCTTCCGCCAATTTTCCGTTTTGAAATATTTTATCCATACACACACACACAATTTTAAAAACTGTTCTCGGGGGACGTCAAAAACAAAGTATTTCCCCCCGAGAAACCTTGACACGAAACTTCTTCTTATAGCTGGAAAAATACAGAATATAATATTATGAAAAATTCCATTATTACCTTGATCAGCATATAGCAATACCCGCAAGGCTGAATTGACGATATCAATATTTCCAGGTAATAGTGGCCAGAAAACAATTCGTTAAGCTGTTGTAGTAATCTGAAAAAAAAATTTTTTATTAGTTTTGATAGTGTAAGTAGGGTCCGGAATAAATCAACTTAAGGATAATAGTGATAGCTTAGGATTTGTGTTAAATACTTACTGTAAAATGTTAATATGTTGACGAAAAATGCTTTTATCGTTTGCTTTGTTTACTTCCAGTTTAGCTTGCAATACTTTAAGCAATGCTGACAATTGAAACGTTATTGTGAACAGTAATGAGTAAAAAGTTGCAAACAAGGTTACTCCCGTAAATACAACAAATGTGGAAGCTAATAGTGCTGCTACGTGTGGCCATGATTTCTGATAATTCCAAGGCATCCAGAGCTGTAAAACAAATGGGTTTGATGTAGTGGTTATGAGTATGGATTTGTAACTGGGACGTCCCTGGATCGCAGTGAATAATTTGGCTTCAGATCTGACTTTAGCTCTTGATTTCCTTTAAAAATCTGCTAATTGGTTCCATTTCCAAATAGGCGGAAAACTCGTAGAAGCAGTTTAACCCAAGAAGAGCCTGTATATGTTTAATTTCATTAAATATGAATTTTACAAATCAAACTATGAGAGTCATTCAGTAAGTAAAGAGACAAACGTGTTATAGATTTAATATGGTATATTAAAGGAATCTCACAATTTACCGATCTTAAGACATCAAATCCACTTATACATTTTTACAATTACTGTCTTATCTCTCTATTTGTTTTTTACATACAGGCAGTAAAAAATTCTTTGCTTTTAAATGTGTGAGCCAGTCTGGCCATTTTTTTCACTACTTCGTTGCTGTCCTCCACCAAACAAAAAATAACTTTGAAAATTCCCAACCAAATTTTTTGCGTATCAATCGTGCCCAGTATGTGGGCAAGCGATGTCTTCTTTTCTCTACAAACCGTAGTGGATCATAGTTTGCACTCATTTTCAACCAATCATCTGTACTAGTGACTGTTAATAGCAAAGTCAATCAGCTGTTTTTTAAACTGATGGCGGTAATGCCAAATTTATAATGCTATACTGTCATTTTTATATGTTATTTTTTTATTTACACTTCTTTCTCTCGTTTACTTACTGGCTGCCTACGTAACATTAAAAAATGTAAATGACTAAAACAAAGTTAATTGAATAAAAACGATAAACAATACCGGCAAAGTAAAAGTAGGAATTTCAGCCGCTGATATGTAATCATTGATACAGTTCATAATTGCAGAAACAAATGGAAGCAAATTAAAATATAAGTTTTATAGAAATTATAGTTTTATTAATCTTGTCAGCTTTTGAAAAGTGGCTTGCATAAATAGAATCTTCGAGCTCTTTTTGGCGAAGTTGTTCCAATCTGTATAACATATGGTTATATAATTATTGAAAGACATAGTAAATTGATAATGCTATCCTTAAGAAAATAAATAAACCTACCGATTTAGTAAGTTGCGAATTTTAGCTTGATTTATAAGGATGTTGACAAATTTGCCAACTAGATGTATGTCTGCTATACACACTATACACGGTTGTACAGCCTCGTTGAAATCTTCTATATCCATGTACACTTTCACTGCTAAAAGCAAAACAAAAATTTTTATTAAAAAAAAAAGGTATTAGTGTATTATAATGGGTTCCCAACAGGGCAGACACACGGCTAACATCCCTCCCAAAACTCTACCCTTCTTTCCACTTGAAGATTTACCAATTTTTGAATTTCATTAATATACAAGTATGAGAAATTAAAAATCGAAAGAATGGTTAGACAAACATAATAAATTCTAAACTGAGATGAGATAAGCCCCCTAAGGCTTTATGAATTTGTAGTGGCTTATCAACAGAAATTCCGATTCTAGAAAAAAAATATTAAAAGCGGTATACGGGTGTTACTGCCATGTTGGGCCCATCATAACACACTGATGCCAAAAAAAAATCTAACGCCTGCAAATTGTTAATTTTTGCTGCAAAGTATTTGGTTGATTTAGTTCCTGAGGGTACTACTTAGATTTACTGATTATGCTGACTGAGCCAGTTGCAGTTCTACCAACATCGATAGCAGTAATTGAGAAAGCTGGCAAAGGCCTACGGGGATTTACAATCGTGTGGGAAACAAGCTTTTACTGAGTGCTATTGCTATAAAGTTGAGAGGAAAACACTATGATACAGATTTATTGAAGTAAAATAAGCACACTTCACTCGAAGGAAAATTTCACAAACGATCTCTTATAACTTTGTCCTCAAAACAACGTAAAGGAAATCAACAGGTCGTTACGGAACAAATGTCTTATACCTTCGTGTTTTTAAAGGGATTTTTTCGAAAATTGGATTAATAACTATTTATATAACACTTACCAGAAAGAGTGCCAAGTAGCATAAGCATGATGCCATGATAGGTAACAATAATCAGGGTCCACGGTCGACCTTCTTGGTTCATCAACCCACATACTGATAGTAAATTATAGGATACCTTTATTGGTGAAAGTATTTTAAAATTCTGAAAATTCCAAATTTATGAAAATTGCATACATAAATGGCAGGTCTGACCGCTGTTGGAAATATGAAACCAAGATGGTTCTCCGAATTCCTATTCTAAAAATGTATTAGACGCTGGATTGATTCAGGGCATCCAATAGCAGCTAGTTTATTTGCACATGAACCCAACAGCAATTAACTATTAATATAACAATGGTATATTTTAACTAAGAAATATTTCTCTTGGTTCACTGTTTGAACGCTAGGGAGTTAAACTATAAATTCCAGCTTTTCATACATGAGTGAATTCCTGTAAATCTCACATGAGTTTCCCTATTGTTGAAATATGAAAATCTGGCTGTAGCTGAAATTGCTAAAGCCAAAAAAAAAAAAATGAAAATCCAGAATCATTTCAGTTGTGCAATATATCAGCAATTTATTATTTAATATTAGTTTTGATCTTCTGTTAAGAAGACTTGCAAATAACATATACGAGCTTTGTTGTTTGGGTGTTTGGTGGAATTGTAATATATGCTACGTGACTTTAAATTGGAAGATGTGTATATATATAATATGAACAGAAAATGACTATGATCCTCAGCAACATCAGTCATCCATCAGAAGTAAAACTGAAAAAGTTTAATGGTCCCTGACTAACATAGAAATCTATCAATTTTTTAAACTTTTATTCTTCTGTTTTTTTGGATATTCATAGTTTTTTCTGATTTGAATACCATTTCGAAAAATCTGTCATGTACGCAACACCTCTTAAACAAGTAGAAGAAATTAACAAGGAAGAATAATTTTTGTATAGTTAATTTTGAAAGTATGTTTCAAGATCAAACAGGTGGTTTAATATTAATTAATTTAAAATTAATATAATTTATAATTATTAAAGAATTATAAGAGAATTATTAACAAAAGAAGTAAATAAAATCTACATATCTAAAAGAATTACTCTAAGAAAGATTGGTCCCATCTTTACTGATCGACCAGTTACTACTGAACTCCGTGGCCAGCACCTTCTTAATATCAATATTTCCCCCATTCCATACCATTACAGCTATTTAACCGTCCTACTTGATTGTCAATTTTAAACACCCTTATAAAGACAGTGTTTACCTGCCATACACACAAGTAACGACAATTAAAGTCTAAAGTTTGAAATGTTAATTAATACAAGACAAGTCAGGAGAAATGAATGGGTACACACTATCACTTATAATTTACCTAGACTCTGTGTAATTTTTTACAAATTACAGTTCTACTATATATCTAACAAACATGTTATTTAGTTTTTAAAAGCAAACTTCCCCCCAGTTCCTTTTCAACATTCTTTATGATATTAAAAATACTTTTGTTTCAAATAAATACAATCACTGTTTCTATTTTAATTTCACTTATAAAATTCATTTAACGTTTTACTCCTATCTTGCTCAAGTATTTATTTCCTTTTTAGGTCCTATGACCATCAGTTTAGAAGCAGTAAAAATTTTTACAAGACCAAGTAACTGAAAAGGTTCCAAAAAGAAAAAGCACAAAAGTTAAAATTCTAATGAGATGTATTAAATAAATTTCAAAATTTACGAATTTTTCGGTATTAATTCATTTATAAACTTGTCCTTTCTCACTGCTATTAATAGCATTGCTTAAGCATTCGGGAATATATTTTAAATGGTTTCAGAAACCAGAAATCATATCGCTGTCCTTCCAAGGCGAAGATTTCTAAAGACTCAGCACCTACACTGAACTAAAGACTCAGTTGAATCATTAATGAAAGTTATGTAAAGTAGTTGTTGTTTGCAACTATTTCAACTATGACAAGGATACCAAACAACTTTAATGATAAGTGACATACTTAAATACATATTCCTGTCTCTTTACTAGTTGAATGACCTCATTGTTCATAGGTTATGTTAGCTTTTTTTCCCAACACCTATAATTCTTCCAGACCCAATCACATAGGCACATATAATCATTCTATTATAAAAAATATACGTTCATGTTCCCCGGTGCTTCCTAATAGCTATGCCTACTTAAAAACTAAAATATCTAACCACTAACTAAATAAATAAAACTAAATACGAAAAGAACAAAATAAACAAACTGAACATTATAAACATTATGAGGTTAAACTTGACCTACAAATATCATCATTCTTGTTTATTATTATTACTGTATATTATAATAATTGTGGAATTAATACTTATTAACATAAATCATTCAATTAAATTTCTAAAAGCCAGACTTTTAGTAACAAATAAGAGGATGTTATTTAATTTATTTTTATTACTATTGGACAACAAGTTCTCAATTTTACCCGAATTGGGCTGTCAAGAAGTATTGATTTAAATATTTGTTTCTACATAGCAAGAGAAGAGGCCAGTCAGTTAAAAAATGTGTTAAACTATCCATTTCCCCGGCATTACATACAGTACAATATTTTTCACAGTCAAACAGAATTTTTTCACCGTTTATTGTAATAAGGAAATTTTTCTCACTATATCTTAATGATTTACATGATCGGAGGAATAAATATTCGGTGTCTCTTATATGCCGATGATATTGTTTTAATTTCTACCGATCCCCACACCCTGCAATATATGATTAACCGCCTGAGTGAATATTGCAGAAGATGGAACTTGTCTGTAAATTTAGACAAATCTAAAATAGTTATCTTTAGGAAAGGAGGGAAGTTGGCGAAGAGCGAAACTTGGAAAATTGACGAACAAAATATAGAGGTAGTGAGCCAATAAAGTATCTAGGTGTAATTTTAACCCCACAATTATCTTTAAAAAAACATTTC
Organism: Triatoma infestans; assembly: GCA_011037195.1. NCBI lineage: Eukaryota > Metazoa > Arthropoda > Insecta > Hemiptera > Reduviidae > Triatoma > Triatoma infestans. The sequence continues at coordinate 98,715 of JAAEAF010004502.1, read as the reverse complement.
GAAGAAAAATTAAGTTCCTCGAAATTTGCAATTTTATCCACCTATTCAAATATAATAAAAAATAAAGAGATTCCGTTATCCGCAAAATTTCATATTTTCGAATCTGTAGTGCGGGCTGTAATTGGCTATGCTGCTCAGGTCTGGGGATCTACTTGGTATGATCAGTGGAGAAAATTTATACATTTTTTTTAAAGAAATTGTTTATGCTTCCAAGTAACACACCAAACTACATACTGTATTTGGAGACCAACAGCGACCCGCTTTTTTGTGCTTTGTTTAATTTACATTATAGTTATGTGCAAAAAGTACTGCTGTTGCCTGATTCACGTCTCCCTCGTATTTTAGCTCAGGAAGTGATAAAAAAGAAACTGTTTTGGCATAAAGATTATCTAGCCTTATGTAAGAAACACGACTTAACTCAGCGCAATTACATGTCAGTAAATAATATGAGAGTATCTAATAATGAATTGATGCAAAAAATAAAAACAGAATTTAGAGATAATCTGTTGTGAAAAGCAAATAGGCGAAATATCACTGCATTTATAAAGAATTAATGTTGAATTTAGGGGAGAAAAGCTACATAAATGATAAAAATAGTTTGAACTTTATTAATGTAATAATGAAGGTGAGAGGTGCACTGTTTAACTTAAATTTTATTGTAAATAGGGATGAAAATAGCATTATCCCAATCCCTCGTATACGAAATCCCAAACCTAGTAGAAACTATCAAACCCAACAACCCAGAACACGCTACAACCTTCAAAATAACTTCTATGCACAAAGCCTAACCCAAACTCAGAAAGGGTCAATATACCCAGAAATTACATCCCACAGTACACACCCAGGAAGCAATTTCCACAACAATTTCCTAGAAATCAAAACCCGCAACAACCAGCACTTACACCTATGAGCATATCTACGCTAAACTCATCTTGAAATAATTATCCTATATACAACCAAAACAACACAGTAGAAGACGAAGCTCAAAATACTGAACTCCAAATTGCACAACGTTCTTTTTTAGAACACGGCCCCTTCCGGAAAATGCTACCTCATGAATCTAACTATCAAAGCAACGACCTACCTTATATAATAGAACCGACGACGGGAATGAGAATACTAATTGATACCGGAAGTACTAAATCATTCGTAAAAAAAAATCATTGCGACTGAACACTACAAGACTGAATTATTAGAAACTCCTTTTGAAGTCACTACAACACATGGGACATCAAAAGAAAAATATAGTATAATCTTAAATCTACCCAAACTGACTAACAATAACCATACGGAACTACAATTCTATCTATTTGACTATGACGACGCATTCGATCTATTATTATGATTAGATATAATTAAAAAATTGAAAATAAAAATCGATTTCGGAAAAAATATTTCTAATTCACAAGGGAACGAACTACCCATATACTATTATAAAAATAATGAACTCTATGATAATGAACTCGTGCCAAATACAGAAACGAACTTTAACATAAACTAACAAAATCATTTAAATTAAAACCTTTAGAAAACAAAGTCATTAAATTAAAAAAAAAAAAAAACATAGAAAATGGAGAAGCGTACTACACCAAATGAACATTGGAGAGGCCGTAATCCCAGAAGGAATAATTAATGTATTTAAATCTACCGCGTACTGTAGAATAATCAATGAGGAAATAAAGAAATAGAAGTTAGTGTTAGAAACCCAATTGAAGTAATAAATTTAAACAATTGTATCGTTAATAAAAACCAAATTTGGTAATATCAATAACGAAACATCTCAGTTAGGCATAAAACAAATTAGAACAAGCTACATGAACGTAGAGGAGAAATTAGCAAATGAAAATTTAATAAATAAATATAAAGACATATTTTACACCAAGGGCGACAATTTAACATTCACAAATCAAATAAAACATTGCATACTGACTACTGACAAAGTACCGATATATACCAAGTCGTACCGATATCCAGAAATACACAGGGAAGAAATTAACAAACAAATCACAGACATGCTAGAACAAAAAATAATACGACACTCATATTCTCCTTGGAATTCAATTGTATGGATAGTGCTTAAGAAAATGGTCGCATCGGGACAGAAAAAATAGCGAATAGTCATAGATTATAGAAAACTTAAGGAAAAGACCATTAACGACCCTCATCCTATCCCAAACTTAACGGAACTACAGGACAAGCTAGGACGCTGTCAGTAATTCTTTATTATAGATTTAGCGTCAGGATTCCACCAGGTGGAAATAAAACCCGACAGTATCCAAAAGACAGCCTTTAGTACCGAAAATGAACATTTTGAATTCCTTAGAATGCCATTTGGTTTACGCAACAGGCCCCGGGCATTCCAAAGAATCATGAATACCGTACTACTAGGACTGAAAAACTGTAGAGTATATTTAAACGACATTATTATATTTAGCACAAGCTTACAAGAACATACACAAGACTTAAAAAATGTATTTTCAAGACTAAAAGAAGCAAACTTTAAAACCCAATTAGACAAAACAGATTTTCTAAAAAAAAAAGAAGTAGGGTAACTAGGACACATTATTACCCCAGACGGAGTAAAACTGGACCCAAATAAAATCAAGGCAATTATACCATGCAATCACAGAATTTCTAGAACAACTGGTATACTGTCGGAAATTTATAAAAAACTTTGCACTCTTAACTAAACTCTTAACTTAAGGTCACTAAGAGACTGAAAAAGGGCTCCAGTCGACCAAGACTACAGAGATTGCTTCTACCTATGCAAAACTTTACTAACTAATGAACCAATACTACAATACCCCGACTTTTCCAAAGAGTTCATATTGACAACAGACCCTAGCAAAGTAGCCATCGGCGCAGTACTAAGTCAAAAAACTAACAATGTAGACTTGCCAATAGCATACGCAAGCCGTACACTCAATGACTCTGAAACAAATCTGTCAACAATCTTTCTCGATTGTTATGTAATTATTTCTCGAATTACTACTTATAGTGTGGAGCACCAAATACTTCAGACCATACATTTACGGACGAAAATTCAAAATATTCTATGACCATAAACCCCTAAAATAGTTATTTTCACTAAAAGAACCCAATTCAAAACTAATAAGATGCGACTAAAACTTGAACAAATACGACTATGAAATTATTTACAAAAAAGGGAAGGGAAACAAAGTAGCTGACGATTTATCCAGAATTGAATTAAACATGAAAGAGACAAAGACACAAAGAGACACAGGAGAAATAATAGAAGAATTAATAGAGAAAACAAAACACTACCAGACGAAGACGCTGAAAAATTTATCAAAGAAACATCAAGTAAATCGAAGTAAATCAAGACACAGAAAACAGAGAAAATTATGACTTACAAATTACAGAAGAGGACGAAGGAAGTGACGTCATAGTGCATTCAAACTTCTAAGGAAATACTACGCCAACAATTCCTATAATTGACGGTCCAATAAATTTTAGTAACACACAAATAATTTTATCATTAGTAAAATATGACCGTAGAGAACCAAGAATAAAAAAGTTATTTAATTCAAACACAAGAATAATAGTAGAAATTTCGGAAAATAACCTAGAGAAAAACACAATAGAATTCATAAAGGAATATACACAACTAAGGACAAAATAGGGTTTATATTTTGAAGACGACTTTTACACACCCTTTACAGCTGTAGTAATTAACTACTTTAAAGAATCAGAAATAAAAAATTACACAGAAACTAATAGTCATAGAAGACAAAAACGAAATTGAGGAGACAATAGAAAAACTACCACACGGGAGACAAACCATAGAGCAATCGAGGAAACTTATAACAAAATTAGAAGATCATATTACTGGCCAGACATGAGAGAGTCTATACAACAATATATAAACAAATGCGACATTTGTTTAAGGACTAAATACGACAGAGTCCCAATTAAACCAAAATTCAACTACACTCCTACCCCAACCAAACCATTTGAGATATTACATGTAGACAGTCTAACCTAGACGGAAATAAATTTTTAACAATAATTGATCCGTTCTCAAAATTTGCACAGGTATGTAAACTTAAATCGGGGCAAGGAATAGAAATCGCGAACAAATTAATCACTCATTCACACACTACGGATTACCAGAACAAATCATATCAGACAACGGACTGGAATTTAATAATTCGATAATAAAAGAATTGTTAGGCCTACACAAAATAGATTTACACTTAATTAGCTCACAACATCCGGAACCCAACGGAATTGCCGTACGATTTCACTCCACTCTAGTTGAACATATCAGAATCCTCAAAGACAGAAAAGAATTCGAGAAAGACAATTTGGAAACTAAAGTAAACTATGCGGTTTTAGCCTATAACAACAGTATACATTCCGTAACAAAAGTAACCCAATTCTAATAAACAGAAACATTTAGTCCTGATTTAGCTGGTCATACATTCAAAATGCCGGAGTTCTTTGTCATAGAATAGCAAGATATGGTTTTTATTTGTGGGTTTTGTAATGGCAGCGCGGAAGCTGCCGCTGAGTATGCTAGCCGTTGGCCTAAGAGGAAACCATATAAGCAGCGTATTAAAGACTAGGGGAAACCGGTTCTGTGAGAATAAACTACCGAGGAAACTTGATCGTTCTTACGAAAATTCATGTCAACGCATCTTGAATGTGTTTGATGACGATTCTAGCCTCAGCACACGCAGAGTGCCATTGTCGCTAGGTTTGTCACATCAGACGGTGCACAGGTATCTTCGACGGAATGGTAGATATCTGTATCACGTGCAGCAAGTACAGTATTTGCTAGAACGTGATTACGCCTGTCGTACTCAATTCTGTATTTGGCTGCTACAACAAACAGCCCAGAATCGTCGTTTCCCCCAAAACAGTTTGTGACGACGTTTACTCGAAATGGTTCTTTAAACACCCGCAACATGCACTATTGGAGTGACGAGAATCCCCGTGCAATCAGAACGTCGTCAGAACGATTAGTTTCCTCGGTAGTTTATTCTCACAGAACCGGTTTCCCATAGTCTTTAATACGCTGCTTATATGGTTTCCTGTTAGGCCAACGGCTAGCATACTCAGCTGCAGCTTCCGCGCTGCCGTTACAAAACCCACAAATAAAAACCATATCTCGCTATTCTATGACAAAGAACTCTGGCATTTTGAATGTATGACCAGCTAAATCACGACTAAATGTTTCTGTTTATTAGAATTGGACGAATTTCTATCGTGAGATAACAATTCCAAAGTTCATTACAGGATTATTAATTAATCTTGTGATATTTTTGTAACAGCTCTCAATTTTCATTTTGTGTTTTTTTTTACATTTATTTCGCATTTTCTTTAAGAAAACAAGAAAGAAACCCCACGATATTATTATCGTTGGAAAGCTGGTGAAATGTAGATATTTTTTCTGTAACCGGACCGTACGCTAGCCTTAAAGAAATTTATAAGAAAATACTATTGAAAAGTGGTTTTTAACAGTCGAAGCGCTGTAGAGTTGAGTTTAATGTCTCTGAAAAACCTTATAATTAATTCAATTAAAATAAAACTTCTTTTTCTTATAGGAAATTTAATGCTCTTTCCAAAGATGTAATTGAATATGATTTATGTTAAAAACTTTTTGAGATATAATCAATTTTATGAGAAAAAGTAGGAAAATTGAAAATTTTCCAAAATTTCAATTCAAAGCCGAACGAATCGGACCATGGATGATTAGAAATTTTTTATTCCAAATAAAGTGAAAAACCATATCCCGAAGTATTGCCAGAGGTTGCTGTTATACCCTGTATATATGTTTATTCGTAATAGGTTCTTCAAAATTTCTTGAACCTCGGTAACTGAAGGAACTACAGCCGTTTCGGTGTTCTTTCCATCGAGTACATAATGGTTAAAAATCTATACGGTGCTGGGAAGTTACTTAGACTAAGTACTTAGGAAAACATTACAGCCTTAGAACTTTTAGAAAACAACCTACTCTAAATTAACTTTATGATCAATAAAAAATCCACAGCTATGTATCGCAGAATTTATAAAAATAAAAAGTGAGCAAAATGGATTCAATTTTGCGACGAGTTCACTATAAATATGCCTACAAAACTTATACGGGAAAAGATAAAGGCTCTGAAAGTAGGTTACAAAGATACTAGCCCACTGCCCACCAATTCTAACTGGATCTCGGTCTTTATACAAATATGTAATAACTCCTAATTATATTCCTCAATTTATACCGACATACCTCTCATACCATTTGACCCATAAATTGGACGAACCATTTACCATTAATGAACTCAACTACGCCCTCAAAACAAATACTAATATTTCTCCTGGCCTTGACGGAATACACTATCCCATGATACATCAGTTATCCATTAACAGCAAAGTACCCTTTCTGGCGAACGTTTGGATGTACCATTCCTTTAATTAAGACTTCACCTCATAATTCATCTTAAACCTTGCAAAGACCCTAACGACCCTCCCCATTACCTTGCCATCTTGTGCAGGAAAACTCTTGAACGTATGGTAAAAGTCAGACTAGATTGGTGGTTAGAATCTGAAGATCTGCTACCAGAGTATTAACATGGATTCAGAACAGGTCAGGGAGCGGTTGATTGTCTCGCGGCCTTCATTGCGAACATCAACATCAGCAGCTCTAATATTTACTATCTTCTTGTTGTTGGAGTAGATTTAAAAAATGCTTTTAATAAAGTCAACATCAGCATTCTGGTTAGTAAAATGTATGAGATGTGCATACCTCGCAGATTAATATTAATTGTAATTAATTTTATACAAGAAAGGTATAAAAGGAAATTCGGGGCAAACGCCTTGGACACCGGCTAACTGGTATTGGACTTCCTCAAGGGGCTCTTCCATTCTTTTCAATCTCTATCCTGAGAATCTCTCCCAGATGATTGGACAGGATATCGTCATCCAGCAATTTGCAGATGATATTATTGTATACTGTTTCTGAATCTCTGAACAAATTATACATAGCTAGGAAGTTTTCTAACTGGTACTTTCAGAATAGGTTTTCAATGTCTCAAGATAAAACCAAAACAATTATTGAATATGTGGATGGGTCCGCAGTGCTGGATAACATCTGGTATTTTATCCGTCGTAGCATGCATCTTCATTTTGTTCCTGACCGGTTTCGGATTTTCATCCATCGTCAGAGCAAATTCACCAAGTTCGTGTAGAGATTTCAGTTCAACGCAATGTTTCTGTTGTACTCACATTTGTTGGTTCGTTGATTGTCGGATGAATCCGAAACCGGTCAGGAACAAAATGAATATGCATGCTACGACGGATAAGATACCAGACAAAACAATTATGTTTACCAGGCACAGAAAATAGAGTTAAGGAGTAAATTTCCAAATTGAACTGTAATGAACATAAGCTCCTCTGGAAGACCCAAATTGCCAATCAACTGGGCAGATGTGAAAGTTCATTTAACATAATCAGGTGTATCATGCCTATAGTTTTGGCGCAAACATTAAAACATCTGCGATGTTGTATAAGCAATTAATTCTATTAAGATTGTGTTACGACTAACAAAATGAAAAGCATTGCAAATTGGTTTTACTGGGGGGGGTCTATCTTGGCGATGACTGCTGGCAGAATAGTACCTTTATTGTATGCTACTCTAGGTTAGTATAGTTAGATGTAAGTTAGTATAGGAATGTAAGTAGAATAGTATAAGTGTTGGTTAGGTATAATTAATAGAAATTAGTGATAGTTTAGATTAGATATAGTAGTACAAATAAGGCTTTGGTTAGGCAAAGAAGGCCGATTGGATCAGCTGGATTAGATTGACTACATTAAGTTAAGGAAACAAGTAGCAACAGCAGCATCATCGCGGTAGGAAAGACCTAAATGCGCATGCGCGCAACAGAAGAAAAGAAGAGGTGGTCCGGACGGGTGCGGAGAAACTAGGGAGAGAGTCAAGGTGTGTGTGGCGAGAAAAAAAGAGCAACATCGTCTTTTTGAATTTTTTCTCTACAAATTATCAGAGCTGTGGGGTAGCAAGCGGCGTAGCCGGATTCGCAATGAAAGGAAAAGGAAAATAGGAAGGAGTGCAAACCAACAGGTGCCTGTGAATATGTGTGCTTAACAGACTAACTACTGTGATCACAGGGAAATTAATTTCTATGGCCCAACAGATTATAAACCAAGACCTAACCAAAACTAGTAACCTACCTCCAGGTCTGGGTTAAAATTCCCGAATTTTATTTTTTGCTTGTTCCGACATCAATTATTTATTTCTTATTTTTTTAATCTATTATTGAAGAACAGTTATTTATATTTCCTTATTACGAGTACTGACTCATTGATTTTCTTGTACAAAACTTATTTTATTTAGCATTTATTGTGGTTCTTTTTGTTTTTTTTTAAGAAGATTTATTTAATCATTTTGGATTCATCTTTCAATTTACTTGGAATAATTATGAAATTAAATGTTTGTGTACCAGCAGTAAATAAGTAACACGATTTTTCTTTCCTGTTTCCGCATTTGTTTCATTTTTCATTGAAACAGATTCCATATACGGCAGCAAGTGACTAGATATAGCTCTAGATAGCTAGATATAGCAAGTGACTAGATAGCTAAGTGGTTAGCATAGTGGACATGACAGTGGAGCTTTCTTTCACCCAAGATTCCATCATCCAAACACTAATTTTTTTTCCACCTTTCTTAATTTTATATTTTTTCGTCAACTTTTGTTACTTCCATAATTCTCCTTCCTTTTTTTTTTAATATTAATTTTTGTAGTAATTTTATTTGATTTTCTTTTAGGTTTTTCATTATTATTCATTAATACCCTATTATGATTTCCTGAACCCTCCTTCTCCATGAGCTGCCGCAAAATTTGTTCACTTTTGGAGAAATAAGTGTAACAATTGGACTATGGATCAATTTTGAATTGGACAATTGGATCAACTCATCTTTGCAAAGCAGAGTCCAATATAGCAAGAGATGTTGTCTCGGTGCCATGCGATCTTCTCCTACAAATACTCTGTTAGCGGAGGCTAGGGAGCTCCCATTGCACCTGCGGCGAAAGCACTGGCGGTCTGCTATTCAGCCTGATATACCGATCAGAAAGACCATGGTGCCATACAGAAAACAAACTTATTGCGACAATTGTTTGTAATTGTAATATCTAAATTTGTTAAATATTTATTTTCTCCTAGAACTTTATTAGATACAAAATTTATTACATTACATAGTGAATTATTGCACGGTAGTCTTGCTTGATCTAAACTGAATAATCTGAAAGTATATCTGGCCAGAGACGCGGACCATTGCGAAAAACCACGTTATGGGACTTAGGGAAGGATATTTCCTGTGAAAACTCGATATCGAAAATATCACATGATTACAATACTTTCTCTTACTATAACACTAAGAGAAAGTAAAAATCGTCAGTGCGCAGTAATCCTACGCTAGTGTTCCCATAAAATCCAGGAAAATCAATGGTCCTGGATTTCAAATAAAAGCATTAGCTAATTGTATGTTTAGATAATATACAAAGTTCATAGAAAATTTTGTCTTTTTAAGGAAATTGCGAAAAATTGAAAAAATTACTCAATAAAATTGCAATTTCGGTTGATGGAATTTGTCCGAAACCATCATGTCAGACATCTAAACTTGAATATCAAGTTTTAGCCTCCTGCAATCTTTCGTTTTTGATCACATAACCCATTCGCTAAAAACATGCTTTTCGCACACACTGGACTTCAAAACGTGTATTTCCGGAAACTCAACTTCGAAAAGTTGACATGATCAATACGTCCTTTCATCAGGAGTAAGAGGAAGTAAAAAGATGCGGACTGTGCTCGTATGGTTAGTATCACTGCTTCTACAAAGCAATTTTGCTATTTTTAGATTCAGTAATGTTACCGCAATTTCGACAAACATGGACGGGGAAGATAACATTTTTGGTTTCCTTTAGACGAATCTGATGATGAAAAACATTGAGTTTCTGGGTTGACACCGCGTTAGTGGCTTGACAGAAACCGACGTTTCGCCCATATTACAATGAGTCTCTTCAGGGTCGTTACACCTTGAAAGCCAATTAGGCAAGGTAAAGAAGCTCTCATGTGTGAAAAATTAAATGTGTTTTTTATGAAAATGGCCGCGGAAATCTAAAACATCAATTCTGATAATGTAGAAACATTGTCGCCACAGATCTCAAGGCGCCCTGGGAGTGCCTTAACTTTTTGTATCTGCTTTCATTAGCCATTTCTAAAACTAGATTAGCTTAGGAAAGTTGTTTTTGATTCGCCTAAATAATTACTTAGTTTTAATAAAAAGATGATAAATTTTTATGGTCTGTCAAATAATAATTCTTTTATAATAATTCAGAACATAAGGTTCTATTGTAGATTGTTAATTTTACAATGCTTTATATCAAGTGTCGCATAAGTACACTAGTACCTGGCAATTGCGGAGATCTATGCTCAAGAGGCTCATCAAGATTTTTTTTTTTAAGTTTGCCACTTTCGCTTACAATGCACTAGTAAGGACAAGGTGCCTAGTAGTTCTAACCACTTAATCAAAACTAGCTACTGACTGAGTAGATACACAGTTGGGTTTGAGTGTGACCAAATCTTACTAAATCTCAATGGCGTTGAGTGATTTATTCAAGCACATGAAATACACTTCTGCAGAAAAGCGTATGATGGAATGTTTAAGGACACACTTCATCGATATTAGTAGTTCGATATTAGCCTGTTTCTGGAGGTGGATGTGATTTGGTTGGTTTGAATCGATATGCAGAACGAAGTATCGCTGTCTGCTGCAGTATAGATGCAAGTTATAGTGTTTGAATTGAGGTGAAATGTGATAAACAAAAATAATAATACAAAACATAATAATTATTTATTTATAAAATACATTTTGAGTTGATAAATACATAGAATACATTTACACTGACATAACTGGTGTGTAACACTGACTGACTTTCTCTACTGCTGTTTTCAATAAATTCCGTTTTTCAATAAATTCCGTTTTTAAATAAATTTAAATTTTTCATTTATATTTATTCTGAATGAATAGTGGAAGTCGTTATATATTTATATGGCCCCTTATAATAAAAGTGATAGATTTTTTATATATGTAAAAAAAAAAGAGTTTAACAGAGTTTGTGGGTCATTTTCTCTAAAACATATGTGACAAAATTAAGAAATAAAGGCAAGTGTGGTTTATATTCATGTGCAAACAGTTGGGCAATTAGAAATATCTCAGTACGATTAGTGTTAGTTATTACTTTAAACTATGCTTTTTATTACTATTTTTATTCTCGATTAAGGAAGAGACCAAGACCTAAGTTATGCAAATTCCTTCTATGCTGACATGACTAAAAAAATAAACAACAAAAACAAACCGGGTCTAGATCAAAAATGTAAATCCGAAACCTATGATTCACAATATTCTTTAATGGGAAAAGAGTCTGAGATCTTCCGTAGTCTGCACTGACCAAACTTTCTGAATTTAATCTTGTCTTAATCCAATCTGTTATAAGATGAATGGAAAATTCCTGTCTGTCTCACAAAAGCTACAAAGGAGTTTGTTAAGCAAGGGTGAGCTTCATTATTTGTTATCTCTTTAAACCACAATAACCAGTTAGAGAACTAACAAGTGATTAAGAGAAGTCCGGACTCCCAACAGTATTTTGGACTACTGACCACCCATTTTGCCCATATAGGGATGATACGTAATACAGTAACGCTGTAACGCTGTCAATGCTTGAAAGCCCAAAACAGAATATGTCTAGAGATAAGCCATCGCAGACAAAGGGATAAATGAATGAGAAGGAAACGCCTAATTTGGCCTACCTATCCATTACCTCATTTCCTAAGCTTTCTATATGATCTCGTACCCAGACTAAAAGAACATCTTTGGAGAAGATGGCTCTTCAGGTATAAAATATGGTAGTACTAATTTCGAGGTGAAGATTTAAGAATTTACTGCCTCCATCACAGACTAGACTATCCGTAAGTTAAAATATGAGTTGCATATCCGCTCATCCAAAATACAACTTAGGAACATCTCAGCATGGAAAACAGGGGTTTTCTAAGGCCCACAATGATTCGTTCACCATTTATCTTTCTTCGCATCCATCCCAATTTCTATCTTCACTTCCACCCGTAGTTCCACATTATGAGGTCCAACATTTGCTGAAAGGAGATGTCTTAGTAGCGTTTTTAAGCAAGCTGTGTTTTTAAGTGGTTTCTTTATAACGATGATGTATACAGGATATAAAGTTAATCTGTAGAGTGATCTTTCGGTTAAATGAATTTTGTTTGTAAACTTCGTAATTCCATCTGCGAACTCGGTGGACCCGAAGGAAGTCAAGACAACCTTGAAAACTCTTAGCTGGGAGATTCAAGATGGTGGGCGCCCATAACCTGCAAGTTGATGAATTCAAAATTAGAGCCCACTCCAGGCCACCGTACCTAGCGCATAGCGCCATACCGGTGCCCAAGTTGAAGAACAAAAGAAAATATATGAAGAAGAAGCAGAAAATTGTATAACTTGTGAATGTATACAATATTGTCGGCGAGAACTCAATTTCTAAAATCGGCCGGGGTCCTGTTACAGCAGTGGGAGAAAGTAATAACTCTATTTAGTTGTATCGATGACAAACTCTAGGCTGTAAGTTTGTCTAATCATTTGTTTGCAAATTACTCAACATTGTTATGTAGGAATAAAACGCCTGCATCACCTAAAAACAAAACAAGTACTTTTCAAATTTTCATTATCTTTCATAACATCCACTAAGGCATGAAACTAGATCAAATCAAACTTCCAATAATATCACATCTATGATCAAAATTGTCTTACATACAAATGACAATTTTCACTGCAAAATATTTACTACAAAGAGAGATACTTCACTGAGCGGTGGGAGATGCTGAGCTTGCAATTAAAAATTAAAGACAAATTGACTTCCCAAAACTCTGAAAGAAGCTGTTGTTACAAAAAACCCAGCAGGTCATATTCTGTACTACCAAAAGAGCGAAACTGCTTCTGGGCTTTGGCAAAAGAGAACATGACAGCTTTAAAAGTATAAGAAAGAAAATGGTTTTGAACAGTGTGTGAGGAATCTTCCCTATCAGCCTCTACAGCTTACTGAACGGTGATTGACAGTGTTGTCTGTAAGGAGAGAACACTGTCCGAGGCCGGCAGTGCACTGAGAAGGCTCCGGGCGCCAGTGACCATAGATGTTGAAGTGCCTTTCATGGAAAATCAGATTTTGTTTTCCTCCACTTTCTTACAAAAAACAACTAATTGGTTAGTCCAGATGGAAAGTATGCCAGTGGGTAAAAGCCTCACAAGTAGTATGGAAAACCAGGAGTTATTGTAAAGTAATATGGCCTAGATCGAAATGGCTCGATATCCTCTAGAAGGAACAAACAAACATTGGAAACTGGAGATAATAATATATATAATAATAATAAACTGTCTTTATTTAAAATATCATTACAAAAAGAAAACTACTTATCAAGATGTTCATATTAATGAAAATAATCATATCATTATTTGTACCGTAAAAACAAAAAATAATCAATACATAAAGACAGGTACCCTTGGTATAAACCATAAGGGGAAGGGGAATTTACAAGAATAACAATAAATTATAATTAAAAAATAGTAAATAAAATAAAAGTACAATTTTTTCAAAACATAACTGAAAATTTTCTTTTGAAGTAAAATAAAAATTTTTGGACCAATAAAACAAAACAAAATATATATTTATATAAGATTACAAGGTGTTGCTACAAGTTGTTAAGGGCCATCCTACAATATTTTAATACTACATCCCATTTTTTACCGTTTAAAAATTCTGTCAATTGGGCTATTGTCAATAAATCCTTATTGAAATAAGAAATTCTAACTTTCTTCAATATGGGACATGTCGCCATAAAATGAAATACAGACTCCAATTCATTTGTATTACACATTGAGCATACTTGAGGCATACCACTTTATATCTTTTATAATTTAAATTTAATAGCTCAGCTTTCATCTTTATAATAAGCCCTACGTCGTTTGTAGTAAAATTATCATTAAAATAGGCTGCTTCATCTTTCAATTTATAATGTAATAGTTTGTACGTCACATTAAATAAGGAATTCCTCGCCTTAATATTTGCTGCTTCTGTGATACCTAACTTAATTCTATCTCTAAGTTTTATAAAAAAGTTAAAGAGTCCATTCGTTGTAGCTATTGTCTTTAAAATCATATGTTAAGCCATACTCATTATTAAATTTTGTAGGTCCCGGTACCAGTAAATATTTCTCTTAATAATCTCAAGCGCCAAAAGCTTAGGATATCTATTTTCTGGGAGATTTAAAACTTTAACTAAATAATCGTGATGGAGCTTTGATGTATAGAGATATATTGGTGCAATCTGAACTTAAACTATAACATAATCGGGCGTATTCTGGGGTAATCTTAGTAATTTTTTTATAAAAAAGTAAATAACCGGTCAACCTGTTTATATTTTCTCCCGCCCCATACCTGGGCTCGTAGCACATAATAGCCGGCTCACTGCATTAAACACCTGATTTTGGAAGAAATTGGTAAATTTATATTCAAAATAAAACTTTTCCAAATTGAATGAATACCGGATTTAGCTTTAATTAATTTCTCATTCAAATGCTCTGTTAAACTTAAAGAGGATGCTAACTTGATTCCCAAATATTTATAAGAGTTTACAACTTCTACTTTTTCCACTGCCAACTTCCATTTTTCATTTTTAGAAGGATTTCCACCATTTTTGAAAACAACAACTTTAGACTTGGATCAATTAATTTTCAAGTTCCATTTAGTGCAATAAATTTCCAATTCATTTATAGATCTTTGCAACTCGTGAGGACTTGAAGCTATCCACTCCAAGTCGTCAGCAAATGCGAGAAGTTTTATTTTAACCCCATTTATAATAATCCCACCACATAAATTGTCTTCAATATCATTTATAAATAATGTGAAAAGCAGGGGTCTCAAAAGGGAACCCTGTTTTACACCCATTGTATTCTCAAAAAAGGCTGATAACCCATCCTTATACCAAACAGCAACTTCTGTGCTCTCATATAAGTCCTTGATAATGTTTATCACCTTTGTGGAGATACCTATTTCATTCAATTTATAGATTAGAGCATGCCGGTCAATCCGATCAAAAGTCTACAAAGAAAGTATATAATTTTGCCTTTTTTGCGATAGTTTTATATTAGCCAAACTTAACAGAACAAATATATTATCAATGGTGGAGTAGCCTTTACGGAAGCCAGCTTGAAACTCCCTCAATACACCATTACTATCTACCCACTGAACTAACCGCTGCAATATTAATCCTGAAAAAACTTTTCCCATGGTGTTTTCAAAAGCGATCCCTCTGTACTTACTAACCTCATTTATTGGTCCATTCTTATGTAACGGAAATATAATTGATTTTTTTAAATTTGTTGGCACTTTACCTGAATTAAATAAATTATTAAAATATTCAACAAAATTTCTAAGAAGTTATCCGGAGCAAACTTATAGAACTCATAGGGAATGCGGTCTACCCCAGGTGCCTTTCCATTTTTCGAATTAGCCAGTACATTCTTCAACTCCAACATTGTAAATGGTTTATCCAAATAATCATTTAAAGTTAAGGGAGGAGAGTATTGAATTCTGGGGAAAAGCAACAGTGGATTGTATAAGTTTGCAAAATGTTCTGTCCAATCTTTCACAATTATATCATTTCCTACAATAAACATCTTATTTTTAAAGTTATTAACCAAGTCCCAAAACTCTTTTGAATCTCGAATCGTTCTAAAACTATTTACTATTTCATTGTAATAACTTTTTCATTATTCTAATCTATATTGTTTTAATAATTTAAAAGATTGCTTACGTAACCCATGGCATTCATTATCAAACCATTTTTTATCTTTATATCTCTTATTACAATAATTTGACTGATGATTAAAGTCCGAAGATTCAAAAATTAACTGATAAATCTGATCTATTAAATGTTATCTTTGAACCGGCTTTTGTACACTTCACATTTTTCTCCTAACAATTTTGTAAATTTTTCTTTGTTTTGTATTTTCCAATTAAGTTTAGGCAGCAAAGGAAGAACATTCTGCAAAATATTATTTTCTTTAAGTCTATATGAAATTATAATGGGCATGTGGTCGGAAAAGAGCTGACTGTCAACCTTAAAATCATCTATCACAGCAACAGTATCAGGCGAAACACAACATAGATCTATTACAGAACTTCCCAGTGCTCCTACAAATGTAAATTCACCTTTTATATCATTAACTGTTCCACCATTTAATACCAATATAACAAATTCATTTAACATTTCCAATATTTTACGGCCATTACTATTGATTACTGAATCCTTAGAATTCCTTTTGTATAGCACCAGATTCTTATTCTCTATATAAATTTTAGAAGATATGTTTTGGATATTACCCAATCATCCATTAAAATCACCAATTAATAAAAATAACATATCTTGAAATTCAAAAATTAAATTATATAATTTATCAAAATCTTGCTGCCAGCTGTTACAATTGAGATAAACAGGCACTACATGTACAACAGTATTTTGAATAATAAGTTTTATAACATGATAATCTGATAGTTTAACAAACTGTCTTTATTAGAAATTTCCGCAGCCTTTTTAATTCCAAATACACAACCACCACTGCCCCTACCGTAGTGCTTAATTTTTTTTGCATACAAAAAATTAACATTAAACTCACGAAAATACTTTAAAATTATGTCTGTTTCATGTTCCTCTAGAAAGGTTTCAAACAGTAAGAAAATTTCAAAAGATTTTACATAATTTATGAAATCCATTCCATTAATTTTATTTTTAAAACCTGAAATATTGTATGACAATACATTTCAATTTTTCGATATAAAATTTTGTTTACCTTTCTTTTTCTGATTTATATCGTCAGTTAACTTACAAGCAGATTTTTCTTTACTTTCCTTGTTTTCTGGTCCTCGTTGTAGCTATATAGGAGTATTACGATCGGTTTTTCCCCGTTTCACGCTTCTGCTACTACCCTTTGAGTTTCTTGAACGAAGCCATCTTAACATAGGCTCACCTTGACCACCCACACTCTTCTTCCTTCTCCTTTACCTCTTTTACTGTCCTTTTCTTCCTTTCTGCCGTTTTATTTCCCTTTCTTTGTCAGAATCCTCTAATTCCGAGGTGGTAATTGTACCTGTAGATAATTTATCCTGTTGATCCAACTTTTGCAGTTGCTCCAATGTAAATAAGTCATCATTAATCAACAATTTTCCATTTCTTAATATAGCTCTTTACTGTAAATTTCTGGCTCTATACAAATAAGGAAGTAGTTGTTTCCTAGTATGCCTTATTTCTTTACTGACGTCTTGAGAAATACTAACTTTCTGACCTTTAAGATTTTTCTTCATTTTCAAAACTTCAATTAATTTGCGAAAAGCGACAAACTTAATTAAAATAGGCCTAGGCCCTTTATGATTTCGACCGATTCTTCTGACATAATCAATATCATTAATTTCAACTGATGCTTTAAGAAAATTCTGAATAAACATAATAACCTTAATTTCCAAATCTTTAACATTATCTTCCTCACTTTCGTCAACATTAAACATAATAAGATTCTTCTCTCTGTTATTTCTCTGTAGATTATTCATTTCGTCTTTTAGTGATTTACATTCATTATTTAATACCTTTTGATTTGTATCCAAATCCTCAATTTTTTTTATGAACGTATTTAATTGCTCTTGGTAAGCACTAACTTTTTTATCAAGCCTTTGTATTTGCTTGTGCATATCATTTCTAACTTCATCTAATTTTAACATAATTTCCTTAAATGACTCCGCCATTTTAAATTACGTATTTTTTCACAGTTAATATTTTATAACTTGTTAAAAAGTTATCAAAAATTGTTAAGTTGGTATCGATAAAAGAATGATAAAGAAACTGACAAAAACAAGAGCTTCTAATGACCTTGAACTAATACCCTTCTTCTGTCTTCTCTCCTCCAGCCCCACTTCTTGCCAAACTTATACGATGCGTCTATTTAATGAAATTTGACCTATGTATTCTTAATTTATATCTGCTCCCTAACTTTATTATATATTTATTTAATTAATATTACCATTAATTCGAATTACTACTTAAAACAGTACCTGTCAGCCAATGCACACCACTTTTCCTCAAATTTATGCAAAAAAATTTCACAAGTTTTCGCACTTAAAACCACTAAAAATTTAATTTTTAACAGAGAGAGTTTAGAAACGTGTTCTCAGTACCAATGCCTAATCCCCACTCGAAATTGGAGATAATTTTTTTTTAATTTAATTTAAGGGTTCACAACCCAACACTAATGTCATACCTTAAATATACCTTAAGACATACCCTAACTAACCTTACGCACATCGATCCGACAACTCATTTCTGAAAAACGCAGAATTAGACGATTTTGGATGGCAAACCGCTACCTAAACATAAAGACTGAACTTAACAGATTGACAAGACACCTTAAACTGAAAATAGCCGAATATAAAGCAGATACATTTTCTTCCTATACTGACAATCTATCAAGTGAAGAGGCTCTCTTTGGCTCGCAACACGACGACTATTGAAATATAAAACACCATCGTTTCCAATACAACAGGCTGACGGAACCTGGGCAAAATCAGACGGAGACAAAGCCCACCTGTTGGTACACTCCTATCCTCTATGTTCGTTCACACCTGACAATATTCACCCATTTCACTCTTATATAGAAGAATTTCTTGATACTCCTCTCCAATTAAGCCTTCCTTCTAAACACATTAATCCCAAAACAGTGAAAAAAGCAATAATACAACTGCCACCAAACAAAGCTCCAGGATACTTATTACCATTCTTCCACAAAAAGCCCTTCTTCACATTACTAACATTTACAGCTTCAATCTGAGACTGACACACTTCCCAATACAATGGAAATTTTCAGTTATAGCAATACCGAAACCAAACAAACCGATTCACTTAACAACTTCTTACAGACCAATTAGCCTTCTTCCTATACTTGCCAAGATTTTCGAACGGCTACTACTGACCGACATACAACCTGAATTAGACAATGCCATTCTGACACATCAGTCTGGATTTAAGACATCACACTCTACCACACAACAATGTCACGTACTGGTTGACGAAATTTCCTCTTCGCTGGAAAGAGGATGCTACACCTCAGGAGCTTTTCTTGATGCTAATCAGGCATTCGACAATGTATGGCGCAATGGTCTCCTGTTCAAACTTAGGCAGATTCTGCCTGATAGGCACTGCCAGCTGCTTAGAAGTTATCTATCTGACTGATTCTTCAGCGTACGAAATGGCGATCAATATTCAGCAGTATTCCCCATTAGGGCAGGGGTACCGCAGGGAAGTATTCTCGGAACAATATTACATTCTATTAGTACAATGGACATCCCTACATCTACTGACACACTGTTCGCTACATACGCAGACACATAAAGACGCTCACCACTGCATCCTCACTCCTACAGGACCATTTAAACCTTATACAGAAACACTTCAAGCTTTGGAAAATCAAAATTAATGAAACAAAATGTACACATGTAACATTCACCATCAGACGACCAAACTGTCCGACTGTGTATATTAACAGTACTCCTATACCTGACGAAAAAGACATCCGATACCTTGGACTCTACCTAGCTAGACGCTTGATTGGAACACTCAGGTAACGAAAACTCGACATTCAATGAAAACCAGATACTTCCTAGTAAAACGCTTACTTGACAAAAGATCTAAATGGCTTAGATCTAATAAGATCTAATAAAAGATCTAATAAGCTTGAAAAACAAAGTTCAAATCTACAAATCCATAATAAGACCAATTTGGATCAACTCTGGGGAACTGCCAAGCCGACATACACTAAATGGATACAAGCCATACAGAACAAGATACGGCGAACAATCACACAATGCCCATACTAGGTTTCTAACATGACGCTACATACAGGTTTTCAAATCAAAAGATTCTACATTAACCTAGGAACACACACGAACCCGTAAGTCACAAACTTGTCCTCCCTAAACATTCCTGGGAATCCTCCCAGACGTTTGAAGCGCCAGTGGCCAAGGGGCCTCCTGTCACAGGAAGAGGAGTAACAAGACCAGGAAGAGTGGCATTGGCCACCTCCTTCAAGCCTTCAAGCCACATTATCTATGCTCACATTTATTTATTGTATCATTACAGATTGTAAATATTATACACAAAAAAAAAATTTAGAGCGCGTCAACATCTAGGTTGATTAGCGCCCGGAGCCTTCTCAATGCACTGCCGGCATCCGAAAGCGTTCTCTCCTTACAGACAACACTCCATCACCGGACAGTGAGCTGTAGAGACTCCTAGGAAGAAAAAATGGAAGGGTAGCACAGCTGGACTCGATCCCGGGTCCAGTACGCTAACCATTTAGCTGATCCCTCCCCTAGAGATAAAAATGAAAAGCTCTTAATAGAGCAAAATCTAAAATTTCAATCGTAATGATCACGGTCTTTCCAGAATTGTAGCGCCAAAGGTCAAAGGCTAAGAGAATAAACAAAGTCCTAGCAATGATCTCCAAATGCTCCAAGTAGTGAAAAACGTGCAAGTATGTATAACGTTTTATTGAAATATTTATATGAATAATTACCGTACTAAAGCACATTAAATTGAACGTAATCAATCCCCTATAATTAAATTGAAGTGGTCTAGTGGTGACAGTCATTAAAATCAGTAAATCTTTCCTTGCGGCCGGCTGTTCTTCATACCATGATCCTCTGTACGAACTTTCATGTAATTTCTCAACCTGGTAGACAATATTACATACATTTCATTATGGTTTTTTTTTAGTCAAGGTAGCAAGTGCAAAAATTTTATAATTTTGTTCTGTGCAGTTACGAAGAAGCGAAAGGACAAGATAAAGAATGCCCTGACTCAATAATGAATGCAATTGCAACAACTGCAAAACTATAGTGAAATGTAAGTTGTGGGTGTCAATAATTTAGTTCAAATTCCGAACAAAAACTAATGATCACAAAGGAATTGGATAATTTCACGAATATTTAACTAACTTGATTTAAATAATTATTAGAAAAGTATAACTATTTTATGACTTTTCATTATGGAAAATATTCAGTTTCATAATTATTTCTCTTTTGGATTAATATAAATTTTTAGAATCGCAATATTACGTGATTACATATTATCGCCACCTGATTGGTTGAACACTTCGAAATCTAGCAATCTGCTTGGCTGTTGAATTTGAAATGAAATTATCGTTTTTAATTAATATTCAATTATTTTTAATATATTTATATAATACCTGTGAATTGATTTCCTCTCCACATGCGCACAGCCATAATGGTGCACATATTGTAAATAAGAATTTATAAAACAAGTCAAGCCATTGTGAATTTCCTTTTTTTAAACTCTAAAACTCATAAAAGATTATTTTTATATTGCCAACCAGACATGTATCTTTTAAATTGGAATAATATTTTTCCGGAACAAATAGATAACTAATATGCTCGATTACCTTGATCAGCATATAACAAAATCCGCAAGGCTGAATTGCCGCTATCAATATTTCTAGATAATATTGGCCTGAAAACACTTCGTTAACCTGTTGCAATAATCTGAAAAATTATTTGGTTCATGTTTTATTAGAATATTATTTAATATATGTAATTGCAACAAATAGCAGAAATTAGGAGCACAATAAAAAAAGGATCTGATGTGAAATGATCAGACGACATTTGCTTCTACAAATACTTACAGCCCTAATGGACAAACATTCATTAAAGTTGTAAAATGTAATATGATGTTTACAACTATCTTAATATTAGATGAACCACATATTGTACTGAAATGGCAATTGAAAGGAATCTGATAATATCACAGGTATTTTCAAAATTCAATACTATTAAATTCAACCATTATCTTTGTTAACATTACAGGAGTCTGAGCTGCCTTATGAACTCGTTTAAATGGTAAACATGGCCAATAGGCAGTGACGATCAAACGACGCTAAAACGCTGGTAAAGTTTTCATAAACATACTTTGTCGTTTATCCAATCCCGTTACAACATATCTTAACTTTCAAAACCTCTCCTTTAAACTCATTTGTCGGAGGCTACGATTCCGAGTTGTTAATTTCCAAAGGACGTTCGCTTCTGGATCTTGGTGCTGAATGCTTATCCGACCAGGATTTCCATACACTGGAAGTATCGAAGAACGGAAGGAAGCAGCCATTCATAGTGGAACAATTTCTTGGAAAGAAGCATTGCATGTTCACCATTCTCGCCTCTGCATTACAGAAGTTTATTATTCAATATTCTAATAAAAGAAACACTGACAATTTGTGTCTCTTTCTTGGATTAAATTCTTAATAGATAATTACTTCTATTCAATAAAACCTTCACACAAACATAAATTTGGATAAACACTTTGTGCTGGTTTTGTAACGCCAAAATCTGCCCCCACCAGCATTGTGCAATTTTTTCATCACATAGAATATTCCATTTTCAAAATTGTATTTATTTCCAAATTATTGCGAATGACAATATGACAGTTGCATCATGCGAAAAACACGTTTTTACACCCTCTTCCCAGCAAAGTCAATGTTCACACCTTCTTATTATGAGAAAACGTTCGTTCGCTTTTTCATGTGAAAAAACGTTCGCTTTTTACCAAAAGGAGGCCTCTCAGAAAACGTATTGTACGTTAAAATCCACTCGGTAAAGTGATTCTTCTGGTGGAGAAATTTGGATAGACAACTTCCTGTCTGATCCCATGATGATATCCAATAGGAATGTCAAATATAAATTTTCTGTGTTTTTCGTTTTTCAGCTGTGCTGTATTGTACACAAACACTGATGCATACAGATATTTTTTTTTTAAACAGCGAACTATTTGAACTCCAAACGGGCATTTAGATGAATTTCGAAAATTTGACATAATCGTAATAAGGAAAGGAAAAGCATTCAGTAAATTGATACCAGATATAAGCCGAAATCTTCAAGCAGAACCACCTGGTTTGAAATTTTTTTTTTTTTTTTTTAAATTTAAGGCGTCTCAACATCTGTGTCATTTGCGCCCGGAGCCTTCTCAGTGCACTGCCGGCCTCCGGACAGTGTTCGCCCCGTTACAGACAACACTGTCCATCACCGGACGTGAGTTGTAGGGGCTCCTCAGGAAGAGACAATCTAAGGGTAGCACGGCTGGATTCGAACCCGTGATCTTCCGCGTTGCTAGTCCAGCGCGCTACCACTGAGCTAATCCCCTCCCTGGTTTGAAAATAAATGACGCAATACAATGGCATTCTGTTTACAAGTACATCTCTGCGTTAATTATTTAAACCGTCTTTCCACACCAGCCACAATGTATTTTCTGGGAACATCTTAATTATGTCAAAAATTCCTCTTACAGTAGAAATGACAGTGTTCTAGGATTACTCGTATGTGCTATTCTTAAAAAATAAATTGTCTTGAAAAATGAAGTATTTAAAATATATGGTGTATTGCCTACAATACACATAGATAATGCTACAAAGCAAAATATGCGGGCCTTTGAGGAAAACATCAGAAAGGTGCTAGCACTCCCAGAAACCTGAAAATTCTTCAGTATTTCAAATAAAGTGTGGCTCGAAATGCTTAATTTCCGGAAATCTGTCATACACGCAATATTTCATTTTTGAAACATTCAATGAAAGTAAAAACGGTGATGCTGCCCCCCAATGGCGATTCATAAATCAATTTTCAAAAAAAAATCATAATCCTTGTAATTGTTCGAAAATCTGCTACAAAATATGGTCACATTATGAAAGATAGGAGAAACCTGCTAATAACTACACTATAAAACGATAGTGAATACTTACTGTAAAATGTTAATGTGTTGGCGAAAAATTTTCTTATCGTTTGCTTTGTTTACTTCCATTTTAGCTTGCAAATTTTTTAGCAATGCTGACATTTGAATGGTTATTGTAAACAATAATGAGTAATAACTGGCAAACAATGTTACAGGTGTGAATACAATAAATGTAGAAACGATAAGTGCTGCTATGTATGGCCATGATTTGTCGTGATTCCATGGCATCCACATCTGTAAAAAAATTTTAGAAAGCTAAAAACTAAGATTATACAAAATAGTAACTATTTTCACTAACTGCTGTCATAATTAAATTATATTATTATTAAAGAATAAGTAACAGACAGTGGAGCGCTATCCAAAGCCCTACTAAGCCTACATAATTATCCATATAAAAACAACATCAAACGTTCCTGATCACAAATCCAGATCCGAATTTGATCCTCCCAAGATCCAAACTTTCTCCGAAAAATACCTCTAAGAAGAAACAGCCACTGACATGCTTCCACTGACATCCTGTTCTGATAAAAGTCCTGAAACTAATCTCTTCATAACCAATACAATTTTAGCATTAGGTGAATAGGGTTTTCTTCCTCTGTCTCATAAAGTGGTCAAAGAGAAAGGGCATTAAAGGTCCGTATATAAAGATGTCTTCTTAATCTACAATTTCCACTAAGGAATCCAACCGGGTACTAAAAAAAAGTCCGTGAAACACAACAAATATTGCAGTCTTGTTTTGGATCCCAAAAAGCATTTTAGACTGCCAACTGACTGACTGTTGAACTCATCATTCATATGGATGAATGCAAAGCTGTCCATAAGTGGAAGCTAGACAAACATGACCAGATACAGGTCAATAGCAGCTTCGAAACCAATGAAAGGGTTAACTGCTAATTTGGCTAAGCTATCCACCTCTTAACTAGTTAGCTTACGTCCTTAGCGTTCTACTTCCTAATGAGCTATTTTTTATTACTACTGAATCTCGAGAGGTAGAAATTCTGTGAAACAGTCGACTAGGAGACAAATCTCATAAGATAGTTCAATGAAGGTTACTCCTGAAAGGATCATTCAATTCGCTGCAATGACCTCAGAATCATTTCAAGATTCTTCTGAAAAACTAGATCAATCAATTTCAATGACATTCCTTGCAACTCTTCTGGAATTCTGGGCTGTTATTGCAAAAAAAACTAATATTACAATAAAAATACTTAGATACCCATAGTATTTAGCGCCAGCAGTGCGATTCTAGTTTGGTATAATTTGCATTTTTTTTTTTTAAATCTTCCAAATCATCTAAAATAACCTAGCTGAACAACTGATAGCGCCATCCAACAGGAAATTGTCTGGAATGCAATTCAACATTGGAATAGATTACAAACTATAAAACAGTACCGGCAAAGTCAAAGTAGGTTTTTCAGCCTCTGATAAGTAATCACTGATGCAGTTCATAATTGCAGAAACTAATGGAACCAAATTACAATTTACGACTATCCAGGATATTATAGTTCGATTAATCTTGTCAGCTTTGGTGCATTGGCTTGCATAAGCAGAATCTTCGAGCTCGTGTTGGCGAAGTTGTTCCAATCTGTACAATACAATAGATCCATAATTGTTAATCAAACAAATGGTAACAAGGATGGAAAGTAAGTAAATTGATATCGTTATAGTAGTATAGAAAAGGGCGAGCTGGCACACCTTTTTGAGGGGCAACTATCCTCTCACCCCCGGCCCCCTTTGGTTACGGCCTTGACCCATCACTCCATTTCCACCCTTCCATCCCCACAGCTTCCTTCCATCTCCACCTCTTTCCTACATCCCCACCCCTCCCTAAGCCACGCCCGCTTTCCCACCTCTCTTCCACTGACCAATCCTCGAACTCGACGAGCACTTAGGCCACGCCCACTTACCCCCACCACCGACCAATCATCGATTTTGACAAGCCCTAAACCATGCCCAGTTTCCCCCTCCCTTAACTAATCATCCAAATCGATGAGTCCATTTTCTTTGCACCGCCACCCCTTAATCTATCATCCAATATCATGACCCTATTCCCCCACTCCTTAACCTAACATTCAATCCATTACCCCCCCTTAACCAAACATCCAAACCGATGACTCAATTTTCTTTCCATCTCCCATTCCTTATCTCCATCCAGTATGATGACCTTATTTTCTCCTCCCACTCCTTAACCTAGTATCCAAATCGATGACTCCTTTTTCTTTTCTCCCCCACTCCTTAACCTATCATCCAAACCGATGACTCCATTTTCTTCCACCTCTACCCTGAAAGCCCATCCCCACAACAAGATGGCGGAGCCTAACACTGTAACATCGCCCCTCACCTTACTCTGGGCTGGAGGGATATTTTTTATTTTATTTTAATTAGAAAAAACTTGTCTTACCTGCGATTCGATCCTATAAT
This sequence comes from Triatoma infestans, assembly GCA_011037195.1. NCBI lineage: Eukaryota > Metazoa > Arthropoda > Insecta > Hemiptera > Reduviidae > Triatoma > Triatoma infestans. Next base: position 72,373 of record JAAEAF010004502.1, on the reverse strand, counting down.
CTTTAGGTTGGAAGTCCATCACCATAACCAGTCGGCCACAATGGTTCTCTCGCTAGCTATACTTTTCAACGTACACTTGTATCTTAACCCCCGCACTATCATAATTTTATTTCCGCTCAACCCACTCACAATAAATTCAGTTAGAAAAAAGTATGGCGGAGTGGAATTCAACTTTCACCACACAATCAAAATGATAATAATAAAAAGATTTACTTACTCCCTCTCCAGTACTGTAGTTGCTGTAACGAAGTTCAAATACCGAACACGCACTTAGAACTGACAGTTTCAGATAGTACAACTTACTAGTAGTAACATTATCCCCACTCCTATGACGTCATTGCTAGGTGGGGCATGCGCATATCTGCCGCTTATAGATTAGGAATATTTAATTTTATATATATATGACAAAACCACTGCCTTCTAGACAATTCCCACTTCTGTGACGTCACAGCCAATAGTATTACCATTGCCTTATTGAATAAAAATATACATATTTATTACCACGGCCTTCTAGACAATTACTACTCCGATGACATCGCATAGCCAACCGTGTACCACTGCAATCGCAATATATCGATTGTCCATATTGATTATTATCGATTTTATTTATAAAAACAACACTGCTGTTTCTACCACAACAGCTTAGTTATTGCATAATATTTTGTAACACTAATCCTATTAAAAAATATATCTATTCTTACCTTAATCGCTTTGTTTTTTTTTTTTTTATTTAAGGCGTCTCAACATCTGTGGTCATTTGCGCCCGGAGCCTTCAGTTTGCACTGCGGCATCCAAGGACAGTGTTCTCCCGATACAGACAACACTGTCCATCACCGGACAGTGAGCTTAGGGGCTCCTAGGAAGAGAAAATCTAAGGGCAGCACGGCTGGATTCGAACCCGTGATCTCCGCGTTACTAGTCCAGCGCGCTACCACTGAGCTAATCCCTTCCCTTTAATCGCTTTGTATACTTTTGTTTATTAAACTTTGTACTCAAATGAACATAACTTGCCTGTCCAGACATGTTACCGCAGGGACTTCTTAACATGTTTTAATCCTTTTAAGAAAAAGTAAGTATATACAATAACTCATCTAGCAAAAGGTTAATTTTTTTAATTTCTATGTTAATACTTAATCCTATTAGGAAAAAAAAATTTTTTTGTTATATTAATCGGTTTTATGATTTTGTTTATTAAAGTTTGTAATCAAATGAACATTTCTTCCCTCTCCGGACATGTAACCACAGGCGTTCTCAGTAAAATGTTTGAAATTAATCTTTGTTAAATGATGCAATATCTTTAATTTTTGTTTATTTCTAAAGATGACGCAACCTGAGCCACATCATTTTCTCGTTCTTAATATGCACTTCAGCTCACCTGACTGAACCTATATACACTGTAATTTTTTTTTTTTTTTTGTTGTTGGTTTGGCATAAGCTTTCGCTATTCAGCCAGCATAACAGATTTTATTAGTTTTCAAAATATGCTGAATATGAAATTAATTAGGCTTAAATAAGCAAAGAAGTACTGACAAAAGAAATAAAAGTAAAAAAAACAACAAATTTTTAACAAATAATCAACTCGATGAAAAGCTACGGACCCTATACAAGATATATACATATATATATATTTTTTTTAAGTCTGATTATAGATGGCTAAAAATTCGATTAAAAGTCTATATACATATACACTTTCGGAGAAGATAATGCTCTCATAGTTAAATGGTGCTGTCAAATAATTATATAGTTCTTTGAATAAATGTTCTCTTTGCACGTTGTATTTCCGGCAAACCATCACAATATGTTCAAAGTCTTCAGTCATGTGGCAATCCGTGCATAACGGATTAGTTCTTTGGCCTATCTTGAATAAATATGCTCCACAAACCGCATGTCCTGACCGAAGCCTACAGATTGTCCCGGCGAAATGCTTTTTCAATGCAAGCCCTCTGAACCAAGGCACTTTTTTAATCCTACCTACCGCGACCTTATAAAACCTCCCCTTGGTGGATTCCAGGTACTCCGCTTGCCATTTTTTGATAATATTCGTCGAGATTGTCCTCTTCACATCTGATGCCGGAATCCGAATGTCGCTCCTCTCTCCATTCACTGTTGCATCCTTCGCTAGCCTGTCCACTAATTCGTTGTTTTTAAGACCACTATGGCCTCGTACCCATACAAAATTAATATTTTCTTACTAGTTCGTAACTGATGGACTAGTAAGAGAATATCTATGATTATCTTACTGCTATTGACTACGTTATTACTGTTTCCAAGCTTATCTAATGCACTTTGGCAATCAGTAATTATCACGTATTTGCTAAAGGGGAGCTGATTAATGTATTGAAGCGCTAGAAAAATGGCTACCAATTCTGCTGTGTAGACTGTTGCTAATTCGTATAATCTATTTGTGATGGCATACCTGGCCTGAGGATCATAGACTGCAGCTCCCACTTGCCCATTCATCTTTGAGCCGTCAGTATACAAGTAATAGCTATTCGGCCACATAATCAATAGATAGTCATTAAATATTAAATTTCTCATATTACGAGAGGACACTTTTTCTAGTTCCGTGCATTTCTTATACTCTACTACCTCTGTAAGGCAATCATAGCTTACTGTATAAGCAGGGAGTATGTTTGCCGAGTTTATAATATTTTTAACTGCAGCATAGTTGGTGAAACTTTCTACGTATGTGGGAGCAGTTTTCTTATTCCAGTACTTATATGTTAAGGTCTTCACGCTTAATTGGCACAATTTATTGTACACATCGCTTTCTGTTTCCATTATTTTCAGAACCCATCTATCCGAGAGTAAATGGATTCTCCATTTTAAGGGTAACTCACAAGCCTCACAATGCAGTATGTCAACCGGTGTGCTGTTCAAGTAGCCTAAGCATAGTCTGATACATTTGTTTTGCATAATTTGCAAAGGGCGTACATTCGTGCTACTTGCCTGACCATAGAATAAACAACCGAAATCTGTTACTGCGCGAATCGTGCTTCGATAAAACATTAAGGCTACCTCCGGATCGGAACCCCATTTTTTATGTGCGATGCACCTCAAGATGTTAAAATATTTTTCATTTTTCTCTAGAATGTTTTGGATGTGTTTCTTCCAGTTCAAGGTCTTATCAATTGTAAGTCCTAAGAATTTTACTGACAACTGACAAGGGAAATATTTAAGACCTAGTTTAAGTTCGCTTGGCAAATTCAGCCTTCTCCTCCTAGTGAAAGGGCATACCGAAGACTTCTTTTCCGAAATCGACAATCCCTGCTTCATGCACCATTCTTCCAATCTAATAACTGTTGAATTTAAGGATTCTGTACACTCTTCAACTGTATTTTTCGATACATATAAACAAACATCATCTGCGTACTGAAGTATTTTTATCTCTGAGGGAAGTAATTCTTCGAGTTCGGCCACATATATTGCATAGAAAATCGGGCTTAAAATACTACCCTGCGGTAAACCAATCTGTGTATAATTGGGACCCTCGATTTCATTATTTATTTTTAAGTATAGTCTTCTTTCCTGTAGTAGCGTAATAATGTTTTTTATAAATTTACTAGGAAGTCCAATTTTTCCAAATTTTTCAATTAAAATGGGCATTTGAACACAGTCATAGGCCGCGGTGAAATCTAAGAACAGAGCTAATAATGTTTTATTCGAGGTAAAAGCTAATTGAATGTCCATTATTAACTGAATGTGGCTTAGGTGAACTGATTTGCCTTTACGAAACCCATATTGCGATTTTGGTAATTTGTTATTGAATTCTAGCCACCATTGCAATCTAAACTTAATCATTTTCTCTAACGTCTTCATAACACACGAAGCCAGCGAAATGGGACGATAAGATTCGCTTTCATTTTGATTTTTATTTGGTTTTATAATAGGAATAATCAGGTAATCTTTCCACTGTGGTGGAAAGTTCCCGTCCAACCACATCCCATTGAATAACTTAAGTAGCTTGTGCTTAATTATCGGTGGTAGGTTGAATAGCATCGAGTAGTGAATTTGGTCCAAACCAGGAGAAGTGTTAGAATGGTTGGATAAAGCCGAATGCAGTTCCTTCATCGTAAAAGGTCGTAGCAGAGGATGTGCCATAGCAGCATTCTCGTTATCTCCAGGAATGTCTAAGTAATCTTGTACGAAAGGGGGAGCTAATTTCCTTATAAAATCCTCAGTCCATTCTCCCTTCTGTAAAACTATTCTTTTATCTGAGTAGCCACCTATAGATTTTATTTTACGCCAGATCTTTTTAATTGGAGTGTTTTTATTCAGTTTATCGCAGAACGCTGCCCAGGATTCTTTCTTACTTGTCTTAATAATTAACCTTGTCTCAGCTGACTGCCTCTTATATTCGATAAAGTTATCCAATGTGGGACTATGTTTAAATTTAATAAAGGCGGCTTTACGTTTTTTAATACTTTCTTCACATTTATCGTTCCACCAAGATTTGGAGTTACTAAAAATTGGTTTCCTTCTCGGGATCGACTTTTCGGAGACAACATTTAAGGCTTCTATAAATCCATCGTAATTCTCGAATTTGTTTAAGTCGTAATTAATAAATTCATTTTTAAAACATTCCCAGTTTGCTTTCTTTAAATTCCATTTTAGTGGGGAATTATTTTTATAATATTTAATAGGTTCTGTACTAGATGTAATTACTATAGGGAAGTGGTTAGAGCCGAGGGTTGATTAATACTTAGTATAAAGTTATTCATATACGCGCCAAGTTAGTAGAGGCGCCAGAAGTGGTGTGCAGAACGTAATGTCTACCGCCGATATAATCTTTTGTCTAATATTACTTAACAGAGTGGGGGAACCATCGTTTAGGTATACCAGATTGTTGTCAGTTATAGCGTCTAGTAGACACTGACCCTTTGCGTCTGTAAAACTAGATCCGAATGCACGTGAATGAACATTAAAATCGCCCCCCACTAGGAAAGGTTGATTAATACTTAGTATAAAGTTATTCCAATCCGTATACGTAATTTTATTTGCTGGATTATTGTACAGAGATATTATAGATATATGTTCACTACCGGAAGTGGGAATTGAAATGCCAACGCTCATTAAACCTTTTATATTATGTAAATTCTTGATTTCCTTAAAAGGTATTCCATTACTCACTAAAATAGCGCACCCCGCCTTCCCATCGCGGCGGTCTTTCCTAATTATATGATAGCCAGAAAAATTTATTTTCATGTTCGGTTTAAACCAAGTCTCACTTATTAGGGCGACATTTATGTTCTCATTCTTTAAGAATATCTCTAGGCTCCCTTTATTTATTACAGCCGATCTTGCGTTCCACTGTAAGATGTTTAGTTGTTGGTTCATATTACATTTTTGTTATTTTGTAGAATCGAATACCCTTTGACATTCCTAGAACTACAAACCCAATTAAAATAAATAACAAAATTTATCACCCTGTTGAGTATACGATTTATATATACTACGTAATTCATAATTACGATAACTACAAAATCCATATTGAATCTAGCCAAGTACTTAATATAGATAGCCATGCATATATATTTATCATATTCCATGTGTGCATATTTCCAAATAGATTTACGATACTTATATATAGATATGCTTATAGAAGCATAGATGACAGTATCTTTATTCAATTCATACAATGCTTGAATTCTATCACGTAATAACATCAACTCTTTCCTTTATCAGTTGTAACAACTCTTGTTCGGTTATGCCCTTATTTAGCTTGTTTTTAATATTGTTTATTATAGAGATAATAACCTCACATATCCTGTCCTTATTGCTTTCAAAACCATTTTCTACTTTCTCAGGTCGGTAGGGATTAAAGGGAATTATTCCCCCGATTGAATTTTTAGGAGTAGAAACAGTGTATAATTGCTCTCTGATTTGACTTTGTATGAAATGAGGAGGCGAATATTGCCTTCTCTTTTTAATAAACTGCTCTGAACTATCCTCACTTTGGTTTTTAGGCACATTTATTTTAAGAGCCGGAAATTCTTGGTCAGAAGATAGTTGGGGTAACTTCAAAGCTTTAGCAAATGTCTTACACTGTACTCTCTCTTTTGCCTCTATGTATGGAATGTTTTCCAAACACATTACGCTTTTTATTTCTTTTTGTTTGGCGAACTCAGGACAAGCTTTATAATCTATAGAGGAATGATTTTCCCCACAGTGAATACATTTCTTATTTTCAGATTTGCAAGAATCTTTACTATGATCTGACTCTCCACACAAACCGCATCTCACACTACCTTTACATTGAGCACTAAGGTGCCCATATCTCAGACATTTGAAACATTGTATAACTTTCTGTACATAAGGCTCTACTGGACACCTCACAAAGTGCACCATAACATATTGCGGCAATATTTGACCCCTAAATGTTAACAGGACAGTAGAAGTAGGAGTTTCTTCAACTTTTCCGTTCTCTGCTTTCCTTTTTTTAATGAATCTCTTTACATTAACTAATTTCACAAACGCCCCTCCACTATGTTTCAAATTATTAAATATTTCTTCCTCAGATAATGAGATGTCCACCTTTCTAATTACACCATGTCTTCTGACCAGAAGTTGTGGAATGTAAGCATCGAAATTTAACTCCTTAAGAGCCTTAGATTCAATTATTGTGTTTGCGCTATTTCCGTTTTTAAACAATAATTTGATTCTATTTCTCCCAATTTTGTTCATTTCAATGATATCGTTTTTAATATTGGGATGATTTGCATGAATATGTTTCCCAATTTTCATGGGGTGCATTCTGGAAATACCCTCTCCTTCACCCAAACTCTCAATGTATACATAAAACGGGCCACTGTCCCCTGGTATGAATAATTCTTTAATTTTATTCTCCTCTCTTACCTTGTTTTCCAGTGATGCAGCTCCCTCAATAACCTCTTTCTTTTCACGTATGTTTATTGATGAGATTTTACTTTTTACAGATGTTTTACTTTCCTGCATATCTATATCCGGAGGCACTTTTCCCCCCCACTTGTATCCCCCATAACTAAAAACGACAAGCCACTCCGACTACACAATAAAATAAAATATATATATATATATTTTTTTTTTTTTGACCACCAAAAAAGAAAAAACAGTGTAATTGAAATGAAATTAATAGAAGTTATTCAAAGAAAGCACTCAGATAAACGCGACCTTTGACCACTACTGTACTCTAGTGAAGCCAGAGACCAACTGATATACACTGTAATAACCGTGATTATTACTTATTATGACTCACCATGCATCTCTCAACAATTCTTGACCAGTAACCAGCATACGTACCCCCACCCCTAGCATCGCGCCATCAATATTAGCCAATAGTATTTTGAGTTTGAATAATAATCGATTATCATAATCGACTCCTCCGAAGGTATATAAGTCGTGTCAAACATCGCTGCGTTCTTATTATGTGTTTACGGCTCTTCTTGTGAACATCCTTGTCTTCAGCTTCAGTCCCTGCGGTAAGTGATTTTATTTTGTTAAAAAATTTGTGAAATTTAAGCTTCTTTTTTAAATATTTTATTAGGCTTTTTACTTTTAATTTTTTTTATATATTAGTGTTTTAACTTTTTTTTTCTTTTATTTTTCTTTTCAATTCAAGTCTATTATTTAGTTTATTTATTTTTTTACTTTTAATATATATATATTTTAATTACTTTTAATTCTTAATTTACTGTTTTTATTATTTTATTATATCAATTCATACAGAATTATTACTATATTTTTTCTTATAAATAGTTGTATATATAGTTCATAGTTTAACTTTTCTATATATATATATATATATTGTGTGTGTGTGTGTGTGTGTGTGTGTGTGTACACACATATATATTTTCTAGTACCCGGATCAATTTTTTTTCAATCATGCAGTGTCAATATTGCCAAAAATCATTTGAAAGGGAAGATAACAAGAATCATCATGAACGCGCCTGCAAACGTCTTCTTTGCGATTATTGCGGCGAGGGGTTTTCCTCAAAGAAAACACTGAATGCGCACATGCGACGCTGCGGCAATAAAGCACCGGCCGGCATGACTAAAAGAGCCCGCATAGAAGTTGCTCAGGGGCATCTATATGAAGTGGAATCGGCGTTCGGAGGGACTCTTAGAACATTCTTTCTTCCATGCACTGAAACAGCTGATGCAATGGAATTTCTATCTGCTCAAGTTCCTACGTTGCATCAACTGCTTATAGAATGCATGACATTGACGCTCCCCTCAAATACAACTTGGTCTTGGAGGCGACCTTTGAAAATATCAAAGGTGAAACCTGTGATCGCGCCTTCAAGACCAACAATAAAGTACTATGCAAAGACTCCTCCATCGAAGAATATTTAAATGAAAATTTTAAGAAAATCGTAGCGGAGATGGAGGAGTCTGCATTAAAGGGAAGCGGCTGGGTTCTAAAGGAGTTCGATGGAGTCCTTCTGCGCGTGAACCGGTTCTAACCTTTGGGGGAGGAGGGCAACAGCTTCAAAAAATTAAAACAAATATAAATAAATAAAACAAAAGTTTATTGGTGGCGGGTATTTTAAGTATTTAGTGTTAAATTGTAAAAAGATTGCGTGAATGTTGGTAGTGGTTTTGTATGTATGAGTGCGTATGTTTATGTAGGTATAAGTTTTTCGATGTGTGCATAGCTTCCGAGAGATATATAAAGAGAAACGGAAGAGCGATTCTTGTTATTCTTCACCATGCGCTTGATAAAGCAACATAGCACCCTCTCTGTTCCAAATCTTGATGACGGGGCCTCCACAAACAAAGAATCCAAACACGGTCCGCTGTTCCCCGATTCCATTAGCTGTTTAATACGCGGGCCCTCCAATTGTGGGAAAACTAATCTCATGTTGGGCTTAATCTATGATCCTAAGGGGCTAAGATTTGAAAATATTTACTTGTTTGCCAAGTCCTTACAACAGCCCAAGTATAGGATGTTAGCACAAATATTACAACCTTTGAAAGATATTGGATTGTTCGAATATGAAGACAACTCTCAAGTTCCACCACCAAAAGAAGCCCTGTCCAATTCAGTCATTATATTCGATGATATTGCTTGTGATAAGCAGGATAATGTACGGTCTTACTTTTGTATGGGGCGTCACAATGGAGTCGACATATTTTACCTAACTCAAAGTTATACTAGAGTTCCGAAACATTTGGTGAGAGAAAATGCCAACTTCCTAATACTCTTCAGGCAAGATGAATTAAATCTGCGACGAATTTATGACGATCATATCAACTCTGATATGGAATTCCAAACCTTTAGAAAATTATGTCATTGGTGTTGGAAAGATGACAGGTACGGTTTTCTAGTGTTGGATAAAGATAGACAAATTAATGGTGGGAGGTATCAAAAAGGTTTCGATGCCTATATAATACCCTGAATATGGGTGTAATAATCAGTCTATTGCAAGACATGGAAGAGTCATCTCAAGCAATGCGCGATATAATCGCCGTCAGGAAAGCAATCCAAGAAAAGTATAACTTGCTAAGGAGAAACAGAGAAGAGACTGATGAATATTTGAAAATGAAATATCAGCATTTATTGAATCCTTTGAAGGAATTAATGGATAAACAAGAGGATCATTCGTCACAACTTAATCTGAAGAACACTGAAGCCGGAGTCGGTTGTTTCTGAAGCACCATCAGCAATCTAAAGCTAGAATCGGCTATAACCCCCGGAATATCAAATTCCTCGCCTGAAGAAGAGCGGAAGCTTCCAGCAAAGGGACCGTTGAAGTGTACTCCACAGTCGGCTGGAACTTCAGTTCCAACTACACCGCTTCAAGAAGTACGAGAACTGGTACACACGCCCAAAGGAAAAGAAATTTCAGAAAAATATTTGAAAGAAGTGGGAGAAATATCCTCAAATTATACTGCAAAATTTATGAAAAATGAGACAAAGGATTTGGATATGGTATACGGGGTAGTTTCTGATGGTCAGAAATTCACCATTGGTGATGCGGAGATCTCCATCAGTAAAGACATTTTGTCTGTTGGCGAAGATACCTATTATGCTACAACAGGACTTTCTGAATTATTATTTATGACATATCCAAACTTAGCGCAGGTGAAAAACACAGATTGCGATAATTACAAGCTAATACTACAACAAACGAACGCTCATAAAGAAGGGCACAGTCCAACTGGAGCAATCAAGGAACTGAAAACAAACATGAAATATAGGAAAGTGATTTCAAAACTGTTTCCAACGAAAAAAGGTGCTGGACATGTCGACCCTAACAAGCTTGTAGACAGATTATTTGTTCGTCAAGGGAACAAATGAAACTTCTAACTTCTTGGCGAAATTTTAAAGAGAAAACACCCTTAGTTGTAATAGATTGTTCTAAACAGTCTGAATCTATCAAGAAGGGGTCCAGTTGATGTAAGATTAGAATTTGAATCAAAAAATCCATTCCCGCCCAACACAACGGCATATTGTCTTATTATACATGATGGGGTGGTAGAATATAACCGTCTAACTGGCATTGTTCGGCGTATGGTATAAAAAGATGTGAACTGTCTGCTCAGTGTTCAGTATGGTTCAGACAGGCATACTGATTGCTGACTTCCAGTGCTTTGTGGATAGTGTAGGAGGTTATATTGTTAAAGAGCTTTCACTTTTTGATTATAACTATCAAACTGTTCGGCATTGGATATTCAAACCGCCAATACAACATAAACAAACAGATAAAAGTAGAAGAACTAATTATAGGTTAGAAAATTATTTTCATAAAATTAGATGGAATGATGAAGAAGTTGAGTATGAAGTGATTAGAGATATTAACCATAAATTGTATTGTATGTAACCATAAATTTGTATTTGTTAAGGGTTATGATAAGAAAAGATTTCTCTTGCAAAATTTGTACAATTGTTGTGTAATCAACTTGGAAGATTATGGTTGTCCGAAAATTGATTCACTTCAAGCAGTAGAAAAAGGCAACCATTGTATTAAACATAACACATGTAGAGAGAAATGTACGCAGTATCGAATTCAAGTCATTAACAACTGGCTAAATAGTAAGTTTGGTTGGAATGATACAGAAATATTTTTGCTTGATGTGTGTGAACGTGGTCACTGGCGATGCATTAAATTGCACGCCAACCTTGAATGTTGGTCACTGGCGTGGTAGAAATATCCGTAAACCTGACTGCTGGTCACTGGCGAGGTTCTAAAAAACCCGTAAACCTTGAATGAATTGTACATTGTTTGAATGTGTATTAAGGCAAAACCTAGAGAAATTAAATCCGATTGTGAACATTTCTCTGTCTACTTGTATTTTCCTAAGTTGTATTTTGTATTAAGAAGAAGTTATTTTTATTTTAAAGTTGAAGTTTGTTTTCTGTTATTTCTGTAAATATTTTGCCTTATGTTTCAATAAATGAGTAAAAAATATTTTATTTTGTTTTTATTGATTTCCTTATATTTTAATTAATAAAAAAAATCTTTCTCGATTACCCCCACCTTAACGTGGTGAGAAAGCTTAAAGCGAATGCTGAACAAAGAGGGGTAAACAAAATTAATAAAGAAATACAAAATATGAAAAATAAATGCATGTTGAGACATGTTAGAAGGTATATCCAATTTATTAACTGATTAAAAATAACATAAGTTATGAGGCAGTAACGTGTTAATGCAGGTTAGAAGATGTAATGAAAAAATAGAAAAAAATGAGTCCAGACCAGGGGTAACATGTCAGGACAGGCAAGATATGTTAGAAATAAAAATAAACCTTTGCCTAGATGAGTCATTGTATATACTTACATTTTTTCTTAATTGGATTAAGTATTATAAATCATGCTAAGACCTGTGGAAACATGTCTGGACCGGCAAGATAAGTTACGCTGAAGACAGGATATGAGTCATCATGGTGGGGGGAGATGAGAGTAAGAGTGGGGAACTATTTTGCAATTCTATTGGCTGACTAGAATGTGATGTCATGCCATAGAGTGGGGAGCCGTCCTGCCAATAAATTATCGAGCGTGTATGACAATTCCTCATTCGTCATCTACACTTCAGTCAGCTACCATCAAGAGCAACCTCAAGCAAACAAAGTGAGTACTTTTTCCTTATTCCTTTAATTTCATATTTATTTCTATACTCCTATACTATAAACTGACGATTCTATTTCAGATGTCTTCATTAGCAACCTTTCTAAACGTGGTTAATAAAAGGTCTGTGGGCATTGCCAGACTTTCAGATCTAAGAATTGGGTACGCATATGAAGTGGATAGATTCGAAAGAATCAATACCAAATTTGGAAATGCTGTGATTGCCCATATAAATTACATTGGACCAACAGGGTATGAAGACCAGCCGAAAAGAGTATTTCTACAGAATAGATTTGGCACTGAGATTACCGATGAGATGATTCAAGAATATCTGCAGGGACGGAGAAAAATATCCATTTTGTATAAGGGTTTCATCGGCAAAAGATAAGAAATTGAATTGATTTACGTGTATAATAATTTTTTTTTATTTTGTAAATAATTTTTCGATAAATAAAAAGGTTACATTATTTTACATATTTGTTATTATTTAATTTCTCCAATTTTCAATTAAATAATAAGAATATTTTATTCTCTGTGGCACGGATAGAGGTAAGTAACATGTCCGGATAGGCAAGATTGGTAATGAGTACAAAGTTTTATTTTTTCTCAATAAGATCATGTATTAACGTCCTTGGAAAAAAAAAATGACCCATTTCCTGAATGACTCATTTCGTAATAGGATTAAGTATTAGAAAAAAAAATAATAATAAACATTTTGCAAAGAATGGGTTTTCATTTTTGTTGAGACATGCATGATGACTTATTGTATACGCAAACATACTTCATAATAAGATTGAGATAAAGTAAGTAACATGTCCGGACAGGCAAGATTGGTAATGAGTACTAAGTTAAGTGAAAAAAAATAATTAAAAGGGATTAAGATAAGAATAGATACATTTTTTAATAGGATTAGTGTTACAAAATATTATGCAATAACTAAGCTGTTGTGGTAGAAACAGCAGTGTTGTTTTTATAAATAAAATCGATAATAATCAATATGGATAATCGATATTTTGCGATTGCAGTGGTACACTGTTGGCTATGCGATGTCATCTGAGTAGTAATTGTCTAGAAGGCAGTGGTAATAAATAAATCAATATGTACATTTATAATTAATAAGGCAATGGCAATACTATTGGCTGTGACGTCACAGGAGTGGGTATTGTCTAGAAGGCAGTGATTTTGTTATATATATATAAAATTAAATATTTAATATATTTTTAATTCATTATGGCAGTGGCAATGTGACGTCATAGGAGTTGGGATAATGTTACTACTAGTAACTACTAGATACTACTACTATCTGAAACTAAGTGCGTGTTCGGTATGTGAACTTCGTAACAGCAGCTGGAGAGGGGGTAAGTAAATATTCATTTCCTATTATTATTATTATTATTATTATATGTGTGTGAAAGTTGAATTCCACTCCGCCATATTTTTTTTTTTTTATTTTTTTTTTTTTGTGAGTGGGGCGAGGCGAATAAAATAAAATCATATAAAATAAAAAATAATTCCCCTCTCGCCCAGAGTAAGGTGGTGACGGCGAGGGGTGGGGAAGTTAAGAGTAGAACTGTACGTTGATAACTACAGCTAGCGAGAGGACTCTATGGCCGAGTGGTTAGGGTGATGGACTTCCAACCTAAAGATTGTAGGATCGAATCTCAGTTAATAATTTAAAGTTTTTTCTTATTAAAATAAAACAAAAAATACCCCTCCAGCCCAGAGTAAGGTGAGGGGTGATGTTACAGTGTTAGGCTCCGCCATCTTGTTGTGGGGATGGGCTTTCAGGGTGGAGGTGGAAAGAAAATGGAGTCAACGGTTCGGATGATAGGTTAAGTAGTGGGGGTGAAAAGAAAATGGAGTCATCGATTTGGATACTAAGTTAAGGAGTGGGAGGAGAAAATAAGGTCATACTGGATGTAGATTAAGGAGTGGGGGATGGAAAGAAAATTGAGTCATCGGTTTGGATGTTAGGTTAAGGGGTGGGGGTAATGGATTGGATGTTAGGTTAAGAAGTGGGGGGAATAGGGTCATCGGATTGGATGATAGATAAGGAGTGGGAGTGCAAACAAAATGGAGTCATCGATTTGGATTATTAGTTAAGGGAGGGGGGAACTGGGCGTTGTTTAGGGTTTGTCGAAATCGATGATTGGTCGGTGGTGGGGGTAAGTGGGCGTGGCCTAAGTGCTCGTCGAGTTCAAGATTGGTCAGTGGAGAGGGGTGGGAAAGCGGACATGGCTTAGGGAGGGGTGGGGATAAAGAGGAGGGTGGGGATGGAGGGGCGGTGTAGAGATGGAGAGAGGGGTCAAGGCCGTGACCAAAGGGGGCCGGGGTGAGGGGAAAGTTGCCCCTCAAAAAGGTGTGCCAGCTCGCCAATTTCTATACTACTCGTTATCCTAAAAAAATTAATCAAACCTACCGATTTAGCAAGTTGCGAATTTTAGTTTGATTTAAAATTATGTTGACAAATTTCCCAGTCAGATGTATGTCTATTAGACATATTATACTTGGTTGTACAATCTCATTAAAATCATCCATTTCCATGTATACTTTAACTGCTACAAATAAAAAGGAATGTATTTAATCGATAAAACTAGAGCTAAAACTTGGCTGTAGTGGAATTTTGTTGGAGGACACTTGGGGAAAATTTGACTGTTGACATACTCTCTGAAAGTTACTTCCAGTTTTGTCGAGGATGCTTGCTGAAATACTGTCGGCTCGGCTTCTTACTAATTGAGAAAGAGTTTGCCATTTAAATAGAGCGGGATTAGATAATCTTTTAGTGAGTGTTTATACTATAAAGTTGAGAAGAAAATATACCACTGGATTGTTTCCTTACATCAAAGTAAACATGTCATAATATGAATATACCGCTTCTTTCCTTAGACCAAGGGAAAGGAAATCAAGAGTTTGGTCTTGGATCCAATCTCTTCTAACTTCTTTTGAACTCTGCTGTCTCTAATGTGTTTTTTGGACAAATTTCCAAAATTCGGTTAATATTCTGAAACATAAGACACTTACCAGAAAGAAGGCCAAGCAACATCAGCATGATGCCATGATAAGTGGCAATGATATGGGTCCATGGTCGGCCTTCATGATTCATCATACCATTGCTTTTTAATAAAGTATAAGACAGTTTTATTGGTGAAATTGTTTTAAAATTCTGAAAATTTAATACAACAATTTATAAAAATTTATAGACATAATTGGGAGTTCTCATTGCCGGGCTGAAAAAATTTATATCAAACCCGCGAGCTTTTAAAGTCTAATTCTGAAAAATTGTTAGAGAGGGGTTAATCAGAACATGCAAAACCAAAAAATGTAAAATATGGCGAACGGTTTAAACAAATTCCTAATTAATGGTACATGTAATAATTCATTATTTTAGAAGATAAAATACTCCATTATAACACATTAACTTAATTTTCGGCAATTTTTGCTGATCAAACCAGTGCAGGGTTAGTATTTTGATTACATAAGTGAATAAATTTCTATTCATTAATAATGTTGTAAATTAACTGGAATTATTAATAAACATAATACTAATTAGTCAAAAAATTTTTGAGTTGTATGCTGGCTTTCAGTGAGAGTACACGTATTTTTTTGCTCTGTTTCTTTTTTCATTTTTACCATAGTAAATCTTTTCGGATTGAAGTGATTTTTTGTCTACTTGTGGTTTATCACATTCTTATTGTACTGGTGAATTTTTATAAAATTCTATCGAACAGTTTTTTTATTTACTCATTAATTCTTAATTAATTCAATTATACAATTCTCAGTGAAATTATTATCTACCCAGGTGCAAAGTTCGTTTACTAAATATTGAGTATTTGACTGGTGCTTGAGTGGGGAGTTATAATAATACACGGCGGTGGGGTGACTGGACAGTGTTATCAACAGATTGTGAGATTTATTTACTAATTTTATAGGTCAGTGACCTACTTCCAACTATATTTGTTAATGAGTAAGAAAGAGAATAACTTGAATAAATATTTTTCCCCGAATCTTAACACCCCTAAAAGAAGACGTAGTATAGGATCCCCTGAGGAGCTGAAAATAAAAAAGTCTCAAACAAGAAACTTGCAATTAGATCAGCCCATGGAGCTTAATATAGAAAATATTGGTTTATTGTTAGACTCTAAATTGAAATCCTCCGTGGGAATTCATACTGCATCACTTACACCTAAACGCCTTAACATTATACACTTACATAGTTACAGTCTTACACGCCAGTGGCACGTGCTGGTGCCACCCACATGTTTGCCGTGTGTGGATACCTGTGTCGTGGGGGAGGGAAGTCCTGGTGGTTGAGGATGCAGGTTCTCGCTGGAGGCAAGTTTCCTCGGCTGCCTTGCAGTCCAACATACCACTTTGGTTCCTGACTCCACTAAACAGGCGGCCAGAGCCTAACCGAGCTATGGTCAATCGGCTAGCGTAAAGAACGCACGGGTGAGCTCCCGGGTATTGTGGGCCTTGGCTCACAATCCCTGGGCGCTATAACTCTAGGGTAGCTCTGGCGCTTCTTCAAAGCGTCCCAAATTGTGAGGCTCCGTGGAGGGTGGAGAGCTCTGGAGATGAATTTTTAATTTAACTTATTATATGTTTTTAATTTTAAATTCGTCAGCCGGGGGCCCTTAGAAGAGGGGGGCCACCGGTGGAGGGGGTAATTCCTCTGTACATCCAGAGTCGGGTGACCAGGGCCTGGATGCACTAATGGGTGGGAATCTGGAAAAATGTCCAGAGGCAGGGAAGGCTTGCTTCTGGAGGAGACCGTGTCAGGAGGAGCCGCGGAGGACTTGCCCTCCTGCGGCGATTTCTGAAACGTGGTCAAAGGAAAAAGGAGAGATATGTAAGGCAGGTATTTTTATTTTTATTTATTTATTTACATTTATTTGTTCCATGTTAAGGGCCGATATAGTGGACAAACAGCGCCCTAACAATAAAATGACACCATCATCGGCATATGCTTGCACATAAAACCGGATGAATTCATCCTAACCAAAAGGTCATCTATGACGACGCACCACAACTTTGGTGAGAGACAACCCCCTTGAGGGCACCCTCTCCCCGCTTGTACTATCATGGTGCGCCCGCCAAGGGAAGCCTGTATAACCCTACTCCTAAGATAGACATCTATCCAATTGATTAAGACGGGATGTATACCTTTTCGTACCAAGGCATCTTCGAGAGAATCAAACGATACTCTGTCAAATGCCCCCTCAACATCAAAGAAACACCCTAGGGCATATTCTTTTATTTCCAAAGCGGCAGAGAAAGAATTCGCTGCAAGAGATTCAGGCCGCACATAAATTATGGCGACCCAAACAGAGGGCAGAAAAGTCTCCACCAACTCACACTCCTAATGGGAAAACCACTGCACTTGTTAGTCTGTAATTGTAGCTGAGGTACGTGGGAGTGCTAGGTTCCCAAATAGCCCGAAGGCTACCCTCTGCGTTCACCCTCCAACTTAGCCACCCACGCTTCCACAAAGTGGAGCGCAGATGTTTCCGAAGCCAGCGACGAGGACGCGTTGGATGGGCTAGAATGAGGTTCCGCGACGGAATAGCCGTCTCGAGAAACATAGGGAAGTTTCACCCTATGTGAGTACGAATACTCCCTCAAACCTTTGGCTCCTCTCAATTATTATACTCTCAACCTGTAGAGATAGTACCACAGTTAGATAATGATTTTTCTTTTGACGAATTAAAATTAGTTTTAAACAAAGCTAAATGTAACAAAGCGCCCGGAAACGACAGAATTCCTTATGAATTCTATAAAAATGCCCCGAATATTTTTTTGGATAAAATTCTATTATACTTTAACAAAATATATAATACTAGCACTATCCCAAAAAGCTATAAAAACTCGATTATTTATCCTCTCCATAAAAAGGGCAATGTAAATATAGTTCAAAATTACAGAGGAATTTCTTTTTATGATGCATTAACTAAACTATTTACTGGTCTTCTTTGTTGAGATTGGACAGATGGGTGGAGGATAATAAAATTCTGAGTGATTTCCAGACTGGTTTTAGAAAGGGTATGTCCACAATAGATAATTTGTATGTGCTTCAAAGTCTCGTTGAGTTAAACAGCGCCGCAAAAAGGAAAAAAATATACGCTTTCTTTGTCGATTTTCGGGCCGCGTTTGACTCGGTAAATAGAGATGCACTTTTCTATAAGCTCGCCTGTCTAGGATTGTCCGATAAAATGATAAATATATTTAAAGAGCTTTATAAAGATACTAGATCCGCAGTGTGGAATGGAGTCGCCATCTCTGAATGGTTTAACACCTATAGTGGCGTTAAGCAGGGTTGTTTACTTAGTCCTGTTTTGTTTGCTTTATACATAGAGGACATAATTGATTCTATTGGAGGGGGTGTTTGGATGGACGACTTTAAAATTAAAATATTATTATATGCGGACGACATCGTATTGCTGGCTGAGACCTCTAATGCCCTTCAAAGGATGATTCTAGACTTAGAAAAATATTGTTGTCAGTGGAATCTTGAAGTGAATTTAGCTAAGTCTAAAATAATGATATTTAAAAAGGGGGGAGGTAAACTGGCCCGGAATGAGCTATGGAAATACAAAGGACATCAGATTGAAGTGGTTAATAAATACAAATATTTAGGTATCACCGTAACCCCACAGTTCTCCTTTAAACAACATCTTCTCGAAAAACTAAGGCTTGCAAAGCAGGCACTTTATAGATCATGGGGAACGGTTACCACAAAAAAAAGTATTAAATTCTCAGTCAAATGGAAAATTTTTGAAGCAGTCTCGAGATCTATATTGTGTTATGGTGCGCAAATATGGGGTAATCAACATTACGAGGAAGTTGAGAAGTTATTTCGATACGCTATTAAAAGATTAATCGGGCTGCCCAAGCATACTCCTAACTGCATGCTTCATCTGGAAACTGGTAAGGAGCCAATTTATTTATTTACCTTGCGACTGCACGTTCAGTACATATTTAAAACATTGTACAGGAATAGTGGCAGTTTAACAAATAAAGATTCACGGGTGTTGATTGAAAGAAAAGAAGGTTGGTATAAGAAATGGGCTAAACTCGCAGAAAAAAATGGTATTACACTTAACACCCTTGATTTGAAAATACTAAAACAGCAGATGCTTCAGGTCTTGGAAAATGAAAAAGCAGCTAAATATAATCTCTTTCTAGAAACGGTTTCTAAGTCTGAATTGCATCCTGTATACAAGCAGTTAGATCACCAGATACAGTCATATGTAAATAATGGCTACAGTCCGGAGAAAATTAAGGCGATATTCAAGGCGAGAGGGGAGTTATATAGCTTGAATTATCAGCCTTGGCGCCAAAATTCCACTTTCACATGTTCACTTTGTAATACAGTGATATATTTATATATATATATGTATGTATGTATCGATGTCATAAACGTTTATATCGCTATGTTTGGGTAGTGAAATGGATGCCAAATAAAGAGCTGTTCTCTTGTCACTTATGTATCATTATTTAAATATCTTACAACTAAGATATTTAAGAGACTATACTATAACAAGAAATGTATCATAAATATAATTGTATAAAATAGAATAAATTCATAAGGCGATCGAGACGGAAGAGGCTTTGCCTCTGTTGCCTATTTTTGAATAATTCTATAAATGAAAGAACCTCGAGTGTTCAGCAATAAGCGAAAATATGCCACCTTAGAGAAAAGGTTGCAGAACCTATATTTCAGATGAAAACTTAATTTCGAGAAATTGAACAGAGACCTCTTCCGATAATAAGATGTGTATTATTTTTGTATTTTCCTTAAAAAGGAATCAATAATTTTATATTTATGTATATTGTATCAGAAAGAGTCTTTCAAATTAATTACTGAACCACCATAGAGTTTATTAAGGCAGAAATGTCTCGCGAATCCTAAAATGAAATATTTTGATTGATTTGATTTGGACTGGAACTAGTCGCACTAAATGTTTACAATACACGAAGGTAAAGATTTTATTTTTTATCATCAAGGAAATCTTGGACAGACATGAAAGAACAGACAGAATTGTAGATACAGGAACCAGTAACTAATAACCCAGCACCACACACTGACAAGCAATGGAAACAAGGGATACGACCTGGAACATCCTTTTTATTCTCTGGATATCACTTTCTAAATAAGCGTTTGTTTACGAGAAAACCAAGTCATTTGGAAATAAAGCGAGCATGACTTACAAACCAGCTGTTAACTGCCTAAGTAGGAAGTAGGATCTGCTTAACTAAGATTTTTACATAACCAAGAAGAAAAAACCTGGGTAATGCCGTTTCAAAGGGCGTTTAACATCAACATAGAATAAGTCTCTAATTTTAATTTCTTAGTTGCGATTTGAATTAAAGAAGACAATTTATTAATTGAAAAATAAATAAATATGAAATGTTAAGCGGCACCATTCATTATGAAGCAAGGCATTATATAAGGAAGGAAAACCAACTTAAGTTCTACAAAGTTATGGATTCCGGCTTTAAGGGTACATTCATCTGCAAACATGAACAGAGGATGCAGAAGGTTGAAATGGGAATAGTGTTCTCCAAGCTTTTGAGAAGGGTCTAAAATTGCTCGCTGAGGTTTAGGCGAAGTAAACGCTGGTGTCCGAATGAAGAAGTGGGACAGGTTGCAATGCTAAAACGTGACATGAAGAAGTAGAAGATGAAAGAATCCTACATGTAAAGGAAATGCTGAGTGTGGTGTAAGTAAAAACTCTTTTCACTAGCGCATTATAAATTTCTACTTTGGTTTTTAGATTAGTCTTGATTGGCAAGACGATTGACGATTTTTGAGCTTTATTATAATGTGAATTCCATTTCGGCGTTTGTCAATGAAGAGCTGGATGTATTGGAAGTAATCAATGCTTGCAAGTACATGGAGAAGAATTGAGACAAAGACGATGCCGATTCGATCAGAATAGCTAAATCATCTTCCTAGGAGGTGGTTCTGGAGATTTGGCTATCAGAAGAGTATTAAATAAAGAGAAAAAGACTAAGAGTACTTCCCTGAATAAATCATTCTCCTTAGAATGTAAAAGATATATTTTTCTGTTCTCTAACTTTGCTCAAAATTGGACCAATATTTCAAAAAGTGTCTTGTATGCTTCAAGCATTTATTACTGATGAGAACGTTTTTCGAAAGTCTGACATAAATGCAATACTTCTCAAATAGTAAAAGAAATTAACAAGATTAAATATAATATGGATAGATAATATAATTAGATAATATAGATATAGAGATATTGAAAGTAACTTTTAAAATTAATATTCTTTTCTAATAATTATTTCATTAAAAAAAATATAATTTATAATTAAAATATAAGAAAATATAAAAAAAAGTAAATGAAATATGTTATGACTAAAAGAATTACCCTAAGAAAGTGTGACGGCATCTTTACCGATCGACCAGTTAGAACTGAACTCCTTGGCCAGCACCTTTTCAATATCAATATCTCCCACATTATAGTTATTTAACTTGCCTACCTGATTTTTCAATATTTAAACAACCTTTTAATTACAGTCATTAACCGCCTCTCGGACAGTGTATTAAAGTAACGACAATTATGTATCCAAAGTATGAAATTTTTACACATAAAAAGTACATTGTAGGAGAAATGAATGGGTACATTTATGTAGATGCTACCAATATCAATTATAATTTACCAAGACTTGTATGTAATTTTGTGTAAATTACAGTTCTTTTCATTCTTCGTACTAACATGTTATTTGTTTTTTAAAAACAAACACCATAATTCCTTTGCTAAATATTTTATGTTATAAGTGTCAATTTTTTTGAAATAAATAATACACTTTGTTTTTATTTTCATTTCATCCAAAAAAATTAATAAAAAATTTTACTCTTGTTCAAGTGCTGAGTTTTTCTTTTCTAATGAACATCAAATTTAAATTAATAGAGTGTAAATATTTTAAAATAATAATGTAAATAAATAACTAATTTCTATTTTCCTAAAAATAATTTTCTTTCATAAAAAAGTTCATGAGTTGTCTGTACATACAGTTCATGAAATAATTTTCTTTCATAAAAAAGTTCATGAGTTGTCTGTACATACAGTTCATGAGTTGTCTGTACATACAGTTCATGAGTTGTCTGTAGATACAGTTCATGAGTTGTCTGTACATACAGTTCATGAGTTGTCTGTACATACAGTTCATGAGTTGTCTGTACATACAGTTCATGAGTTGTCTGTACATACAGTTCATGAGTTGTCTGTACATACAGTTCATGAGTTGTCTGTACATACACTTCATGAGTTGTCTGTACATACAGTTAAAA
This sequence comes from Triatoma infestans, assembly GCA_011037195.1. NCBI lineage: Eukaryota > Metazoa > Arthropoda > Insecta > Hemiptera > Reduviidae > Triatoma > Triatoma infestans. The sequence goes on along the minus strand of JAAEAF010004502.1, from coordinate 50,015 downwards.
TCCCCGAATTTGCTCACTCAGCCACTCAGAATACTCAAAATTTCTCACTCAGACTCACTCCTTATAACTATATAAACAAAATTTAATGGGAATATATATATATAATAATTAAATTGTTCCTATTTGTGCCATGGGATCAATGATGCCACGAATTAGTTTATTTGAAAAGGAACTTCTGCTCTTACATTTCAACTTTTGAATGCACTAATTTGAAACTCCATATCATCTACCTTTTCAATACTTAATGAAATATACTTACTGAAATATATTCTCTCTCAGACTCTCTCTCTCTATATATATATCTATCTTTTCTCTTGAACCAAAAAAATGGCCGGATGAGTTAAAACATAAAAATAAATATGATTTTATCGATTGAAATTCAGGTTTAGAAAGTATTTCAATATTTCTGCTTCTAATATTCTTTTTCTAGGAAATTAACTAAAAATATAAACAACTTCATCCATTCTAACTGAATGAATGATCAGTATCAGCCTTTTCAGAAGACTAAAACGTTAGATATTAACACTTAATAATTTCTAATAATTATCTTTACTTGTACTAAAAACTAGGGAAGGGAATAGCTAAGAGGTTAGCGTACTGGACTCGCCACTGTTTTCCACTCTGTTTGCAGCCTTGTTATATAATGGGACTTATCCTAAATTACTTATTCTAAAAATTGAAAATGATTCGAGAACCTTCTTAGTAATAATCTTGAAAAAAGAAATGCGTCTCGATGTTTTGCATAATCACCAAAACCTTTCTTGGAATACGATAAAGCATAACTGGTTGGGTTGTGAATTCTCTCCGTTTTGTGTGAAATGGAATTTAAAAAAATTCATCCCATACTCTTTGGATCGTCGATTGACGTCGAACGTCTACACTAGACTTATGAATCGGCATTAAATAACAGATTAACAATTACGACAATTACCAGACGGAAAATAAAACGAACATTTTACAATGCAATGTACAAAACGATAATTCGATCTACATGGCTATATGGATACGAAGTTTGAAGATCTGTTAAATCATTCAACCTGTATTACTGATACTCCTTACTATGTTTCTAATCTGACATTAAATACTGATCTTAACAGATCATTCGTAACAATTAAAGCCAAATATAATAAGTGCTATGACATACTAGCACAACCCTTATTCCAGAACATCCAAGAAAATGACCCAGGATTAACTATGGAAAATAAATTAAAGGTCAACGTCACTGGATTGCTACTCTGTGACAAATGCCATTATGTCATATATAAGCATGAATGAGCAATAGTAATTACTATATTATTTCATATATTTTAAAAAATAAATAAAACTACATGTCTTCTTCTATTGTATCATTTCCAGTTGATAAATCTAAAACTACATGTCTTCTTCTATTGTATCATTTCCAGTTGATAAATCTAAAACTACATGTCTTCTTCTATTGTATCATTTCCAGTTGATAAATCTAAAACTACATGTCTTCTTCTATTGTATCATTTCCAGTTGATAAATCTAAAACTACATGTCTTCTTCTATTGTATCATTTCCAGTTGATAAATCTAAAACTACATGTCTTCTTCTATTGTATCATTTCCAGTTGATAAATCACTGAAATAAAAATCATTCTGCATTACCCAAGAACATCTGGAAAATGTTCCAATTTCCAATCGCCCGCTACATCGTGCATATATGGAGCTGATAATCTTTGATTATATAATGGCCCCATGAAGGCCCAGCTTTATTCTAAGTGGCTTCCACAATAACATATGTTATTCATTCTATAAAGCTAATTCTTTATTCTGACGGTAATATGATCATGTTTGTAAACTTGGACCTGCTAACATGATGATCACGAGGGTCAGAGCAGCCATAAATATTATTACCAAGGAGGTTCGTCCGCCTTCAGTCTAAAGATGTTGATTTACAGGCTTAGTACGATAGTAAATACAAGTTATATTTACTTATAATTGTTCAATATGAGGAACTGAAGAGACGGCTTCACAATCACGTTGACTTCCGGTCTTCCTCACATAGTGTCCAAGTTGGGTATTTCTTATGGCTATATCAGTCAATGTACCCAGACATATTGATAAAGCTCAAAAGCTGATCTACCAAGATGTACAACTTGAGTTGAATTGTATTGAGACATACTGACGAACTGTACTAAGACGTACCTAAAAACCGGTATGTGCATCTTCTCTGGTCAAATATTGTCTCACACTACTCGTACAAGACGTGGTAGGGCAATAGTAGCCCTGTAATACTGGTGGGAAGCTGAAGCTCCCTGTCAAACCTTTTAACTGGGGCCAGTCTGTCTTGCCGGACGCAGCTTTGGCTTCTTGGAAGACGTTGACGCTCGGAGTTATAGATGTAGTTCGGTGAATAAAATAAATTAAAATTAAACCGTTCAGTGTTCGAATATAATTTCCTGAACAGTACGGATAAAATAGTAGAATAGAATAGGAGGGGTAGTCTCAATGGCCCACAAGCACCGCATCACAAAGGATCTATTGTGAAATCCTCCGGGTAACTTACGTTAACCATTGGGTTCAGTGTTTATATGAAAGTCCAAAGCATATGTGCAATCACAAGTATACCCCAAAGCCGTAGAGACTTATTTACACATAGCTCGATGTGCAGTTGAAGCATTTTTACTTTTTACAAAGCAGAGGTTAACGCGGTGTTTCTTCATCGCCAAGTAAAACCTGCAATGACCACTACTGGCCAGACCCAGTAGCTCTTAATATGCTTCCTTAGTCTAGAATGCCCAGTCTAAATACCCACTATAATCCTTAAGACCTTGAGGCACTGATGAAACGAGTAGCGTAAGCGTCTGCGAGGGTCCCTTCCATGAACGTTTTTTTTTATTTTTATGTTTTCAGTCTTCATTGGTTTATTTGATACTAGTTGTACATAATTACATAAATCAACTTTACACAGAGAGCACAGAATATATAAAGTGCAATGAAAAAAACAAAAGAATTTATAAAAAAAATATACTATTTTGTTTCGAGTTCGTAGAGTGGATTTAACCAACAAAAATTGCAAATGTTTATTTATACGTATATATAATTTTTTTTTTAATATAATTGAGTGTTCCACTGACCTCTGTAGTGTCAACATCTCGCTCAGCCAAATTTAATCTTGTTTATTCTTCTGTATATTATGTATAAAGTTTCTGTTTTAACATTTTAATGTTTTATGCCGCACTATGAAGTTTTTTTTTAAATAATAACATTCTTAACTTTTGTTTTCATAGGAAAAAATAAAAAAATATATATTTATTTCTTTTCATGCAGTCAAAATAAGTGACAATGTAAATAGTGTGTACTTAGTGTAGTGACAGTAGTGGGGGGAGTGTGAGAGACAGGAAACTCTATTGTTCGTAAGAATTTTATGTTTTTAAGCATTTTATTTTTAAACAAAACAAAATTAATAGACTCTTTTCATTTTTTCTGTTTTATTCTTTTAATTTTTTATTTCTTTTGTCATTCATTTATTTTCTGCTTGTATTTCTTTTATGTATTTTTGTTTATTTTCTTAATTAATTTAAATTTAATTTTAATTAATTTAATTTTATCAGCTTATAAATGGGATCAAGCGATCAAATATGCACTGGTGGCTTGTCCGGTGACGAGTCTACCACGTCTGTCACCGCAGAAAAGCGTACTTGCGCTAAAGAAAACTCACCAAAAAAAAGCAAAAAACTCTCTACCACAAAGACACGTTCATCATCTAAACGAAGCGCCAACATCCATCTACCAACTCCACCAGTACCACTATTCACTGCATCAACCACTTCAAGCAACTCTTTTGATATCACGGCTCCTCCAGGAGTAATTGCATATAATCCTTTTTCTCCTCTCCAGCAAGAAGAAAACCATGGAATCTGCTCATTCTACACCACTTTCACGACCTCCCAAGCCACCGCCCATTTATGTAAAAAACGTAATGAGGCTGTCTCACAAATTGTAGGCAAGAATAACTTTACTTGCAAAGCAAGAATAACAGATCTCATCATCAATGCCACAACCGTGGAGAGCTATAGAGGTATTATTAATTACTTAAAAGAACCCAAGGCGGATTACCATACATTTAAATTACAATATGAAAAGGCTTACCTAATATCTACACCAGAGCACTCCTACTGACTTCACCCAACAGGAACTGACTGAATTAGGCCACACTGTCCGAAACGTTGCTCTAGTTGTACACCCGGCAACCAAACAAACACTCACGTTATTTTATCTTTGACTTAGAACCCCGCCAAAACAACAACGAAGTCTTCCGAATCGACAGACTGTGTTATACTAAAGTTAAAATCGAAGAGCCTTACAAGTAAAGACGAATAGTCCAATGCAAGCGATGCCAAGAATATGGGCACACGCGATCCTATTGCCAGCACAAACCTAAGTGCGTTAAATGTGCTGGTGATCACCTCATCGGACTGTAGTAAACCTAAAGATAATCGTCCGAAATGTGCTCTATGTGGCGATGAGCATTCAGCATCCTACAAAGGATGCATTGTTCACCGAGAATTGCAGCGCGCAAGAAGATCTCCCGTCTACGAGCATCCTCTGCACAGAGAAGAAAGGCAACAAGCAATCCAGCTCCACCACAACCTAATAGAAATAATTTTCCAGTCCTAACCAATAAACAAAAATGTATCTTTTGCACAGGTGGTCGCGGGGCCTATTATTATTATTCGCAAAAGGGGAGGGCAAAACCCTAGAATGAGAATCCAGGCCCAGGTTTCAACCATCTAAGTTTCACAACAGACCGAACAAATCGGACCAAAACCTTAAAAGGACACAGCTTAAGATCCTCTACCGACATCCTATTCCGGCCGAAGGTCCTAAACCTAATCTCCTCACAACCCAAACAATCCATCATCAGATGCATGGGTGTTTCCTCCTCAGTTTCACAAACTCTACAAAAAGGGTCAGGCACAAGTCCCATTATATAGAGATGTCTTCTTAAACCACAATGCCCAGTGAGGAATCCAACCAGACACCTGAGGGAGGTCCGTGAAAGACATCGGACCCCACTACTCAAAGCTCCGCCCGGGCCCCCAATGAGCATTTTAGACTGCCGCGGGGCCTAAGACTTCCCAAAACCTTCCCCCTCCTACCATCTCTTCCTCCACTGGCGATATCGTCATGCTCCTAAATTCATTCTTAACTGATTTTAAATACCTTATAACACCCTGATAACACTTCTAACCTCAATGGGTACTCACCTTCTTCCCAGGCGCGCACCTTAATCCCCTTAATTTACACTCCCTCTCCATATTCCTCTGGAATGAGAATTGACTTAACCAACATACACGTGAACTAGACTTATTTCTACAGGACAAACAGATAGACGTGGCCTTAATAACTGAAACTAACTTCACTGATAAATCTCGATTTCTCATCCCCGGCTACACTACATATAACACCAATCACCCAGATGGCACCGCACATGGTAGATCCGCAATCCTCATCCGCACTTCACTTACGCATTTTTATACCCTACAAACTGGTTCCTTATACCAACCTACCGTGATAACTCTGCTTCCGGAGCCCTTTTCCTATAGCATAGCAGCAGTATACTGTCCGCCGAATCATGTCATTCATCAAAACCATTTGCTCTCATAACTCAAGACAATTCACTTTGGTCCGCTACAAAAAAGATCCTACAGAAATACTTCTCAACCTCTCCAACGCCCTGACGGGTCCTGGGCGAAATCCGACGAGGAGAAAGCCCATTGCCTCGCCTCCTACCTCTCCCAAGTCTTTACTCCCCATCCTGAAATAGAGAACACTCAACAAAGCAACACCATCATCCAGGAACTTGATATCCTATTTCCTCCTTCACTCCCGCCGCAAGCAATCACACCAAAATAGGTTCTGAAAGTAATCCGCAATATTCATCCTAAAAAAGGACATGATTTTATCAACACCTGCATCCTCTTACATCTCCCACCTAAGGCCATCGTTTTCCTAACATCCCTATACAATGCTATACTTAGAACAACTCACTTCCCTATACTTTGGAATTTTCTTCACCTAATGAACCTTCATTCCCCTTCCTCTTTACTAGGAAAGGTTTATTACCATTACTAGGAAAAATTTTTGAAAAACTTCTCCTATCCCGCCTCCATACTCTATTAACTCCACTCAATATTATTCCTGATCACCAATTCGGTTTCCGCATTATCACTCTACCATTTACCAAGCACACAGAGTTGTAGACACCTCGCTACCTCCTCGCCACCTCGCGGAAACAATACTACTCGGGAGCCTTCCTGGACAACTCTCAAGCGTTTGATGGCACCTGGGCTTATTGTGGAAGCTTAAGGGCATTCTTCCTCCACTCATTACCTCATCCTCAAATCATATCTTGCCGATTCGCCATTTCATGGTTGTCCAAGGAATCTCATTTTCTCTCATATTTCCTATTCACACTGGCTTTCCACAAGGAAGCATACTCGCTCCCCTTCTTTACACAGTATATACTGCTGATCTCCCACTACATTCTGGTACGATCATCTTCACCTTCGCTGACGATACGGCCATCCTGTCCCCTCATAATGATCCCGTCATATCAGCTAGACATCTTCAATCCCATCTCAATATCCTTGAACCCTGACTCCGAAAGAGGAGAATAAAGATGAATCAACTCAAATCTAATTACATAGTCTTCACATTAAATCGAAAAACCCTTCCTCCTATATATTTCAACCATATTCCTTTACCTCCCGTCACAAAAGTTCGTCACCTTGTCTCAGTCTTGACAAACAACTAACCTGGAATTCCCATACTCGACTAAAAAGAACTGAACTGAATAACAGATACAAAATACTAAATAAACTTCTAGAGAAACGTTCGAAACTTACATTACATAACAATCGACAACTACATTATTCTCTGCTAGCCCCTGTTTGGACTTATGGAATCAAACTACATGGGACAGCCAGACATTCAAACCTTTACCACATTCAATCCCTACAGTCCGAAATCCTTCGCACCATAGTCAATGCTCCCTTCTACGTTTCCAATCACACCATCCATAACGACCTAAAAATTCCCTTCGTTTCTGCAATAGCCAAGTCCCGATATCTAAAGTTCCATTCCCAACTATCCTCTCATTCAAATCCACTTATCCAAGCGCTCTCAACCACAACTCTTCCCTCTAACCCATTACGGCGACTGAAGCGTCGATGGCCTCGTGATCATCTACTTACACAATCGGCTGTCTTAGGACAGTTGTGAGACTCCATTCTTAATGGTTTGTTACGGATGCCATCGCTGGATGACAGTCGTTCACGTAGATCAGGTCGTGTGCCGCGGCCTTCAGCCAATGCACACATAATTCGCACATTATCTATTTTACTTGTTGCATATAAATTGTGCAGTTGTAAAAATCAATAAAAATGTTTAAAAAAAAATAACATTAATAATAATAATTTGCTAATTTTTTCGTAATTTATTTATTTATTATTTATTTATTATTTATTTATTATTTATTATTTATTTATTATTTATTTTATACCTTTAACAGTACCACTCACTCTCACACGCTAAATTGTCTAAAAAAACAAAATAAACCATCCCCATTATTGAGATAGACCTGTTTCAGACCATCCCACATTTTATGTTATTTGCTCTTCTTATCCAGTTTACACCAGCAACTTTCACTATATTGTCAAACCACCTCTTTTTCTGTCTTCCTGTTCTCCTTTTCCAATAGCTTGGACTCCATATAGCGACCAACCTCGTCCATCTGTTATCAAGAAATCTGGTCACTTGCCCATTTTTCCTTTAACTTTCTTTTGAATATCCTCCATGGCGGCCTTCATTCTAATTTCCTCACATCTAACCTTATCTCTTCTCCTCTCCCCTAACATACTTCTCTCTATAGCCCGTTGGAGTATTATTAGGGGCGGAAAGGATGTCCCCAGAATTATCCAAGTTTGGCATCCATAAGTTAGACTTGGCAGTATACTGCACTCCCACAAGTTTGCTATTTTTCTTAATAACATAACATAAACATAAACATAAATTTATTTGTTCTTTCAGATACATGATCTTTTAACAAATGAGTTGACATATTTCTCAGTGCAACATAGAGAGAAAAAAAAACAAAACAAAAATCATAGTAGGAAAAAGAAGAAAATAGGAATGACTAATTACAATTAAATACATAATAAAAGGAAACATAATCTGATTTTATATTGGTGTAATGTTGATAACATGTGATAATAAAAAGTAGTATAAATATTACAAAAGAAAATTAAACTAACAGAAAGTTAACTTAATTGGCACGACATAACGGACCAATAACAGTAATCGTTTTTACTAAATAGTTTTATTAATAGTAAGTAGATAACAATATTAAATAAAACGGAGTGAGAGGAAGTAAAAATAAAGTGGTAAAAAATTAACATTGCATATATGTTTATGGTATTACTAAATATGAAGCATTGTTGTCACTCATTTAATATAAATGCCCTGAGTTTAAGCGAACCTGTAGTGTAGTAATACAAGTTATTCGCCTGGATGACATCTTTTATAATTAATAAGTTTTCTAATTTTGCCTATTGTCTGAATTCTTATCAATATACTGTTTTAAATATTGATTTCTGTAAGGCTGGTACATTGGGCATTCCAAAAGGAAGTGGATCAAGTTTTCGGTAAGTTGCAAATTACAAATGGTACAATTTTCGCTAGACACAAATCTGTAGGAAGAACTATTCCAATATAATCTAAAATATTTTGCGCTTGCAATTCTAAGCTGGCTTACCAGTCTCCTTTTTTCAAATTGTTAAGAAAATAGAAGTATGGCTCACCGAAACTGAAGCTCGTTATTATTCTGTAGAAAGGGTTGTAATGCGAATTTAAAATAGCGTTGGAATCAGTGGACATGTGGTGATTGTTAAAAGTCTCTAAGATATTATTGCAAAATTGTGGTGTGAGTGTTCGATTATTATTCAATTTAAGATGTTCATCCCGGCCAATAATCACTAATTATAAGACTATTGTGTACCAGTTATAAGACGGACTATTGTTTCTTTCCCTATCTAATAATACCAATCTTTCATAACAAACTCTCGGTAATCTGGAGGTCGACATATCGAGTAATTTGTTTAACCAATTCAACATTCTTTTAACTATACCTACTTCAATATGACTCACCCCCAGTTCCGATCTAATAAAGTGGTTGGGTGTATTTCTAGGCCAGTGGAATAAATTTTTAAAAAATCTGTTTTTAGCGGTTTCTAATTTATTAGTGTGTAAAGGTGCCCAGATTTCAGATGCGTAGAGGAATGTAGATTCTACCATGGAATTAAAAATAGTTTTCTCCGTTAACCAGGACTGAGATTTAGCACGATACAATATACCTCTGACATTAGCCGCCGCTAACATACCTTTTCTAACCACATTATTGGTATTCTGTATAAATTTACCGGATGATGCGAACAAAACACCTAAATTACTGTACTTGTTGACAATTGCAATTTCATTATTTTTGTATATTAAAGGTTTCATGCGCTTATATTTTCCTCCCCGCCGAAATACAATGGCATTAGTTTTTTCATTGTTCACCTCTAGCCCGTTAATATCGCAATATTGTTCTAGCAGTTTTAATTTATACTGGATATCTGTATAAGAATTTGATAAGATAACTAATCATCTGCGAATAATAATAAATTTAATTCTATGTTGTGATTAACACTTACTCCTCTACAATTATTTTGTTCAAAAAAATTTACTAAATCCGATATATATAATGAAAAAAGTAGCGGTGAAATTGAGTCGCCCTGTAATAAACCTTTAGTTAATTCCATTTCGCGATTATTTATAATTATTTTAGATTTGGAGTAGGCGTTTTTTAATATATTAACTATTTTGGAGCTTATACCAATACTATATAACTTCTGAAATAATTTATTGTGGTTTACCGTATCAAATGCGCGTTTGAAATCAACGAATACTGCGATTAAGCTACCTGCCTTCCGCCTGAGATTAATATTAATTAATGAGCTTAATATGAAAATATTGTCGGTGCATCCTCTATTGCTTCTGAACCCATTTTGTTCTTTCGGTAGTATGTTTTTATTCTCCGTCCATTGTGCTAATCTGTCAGTTAGAATAGAGGTGAACAGCTTAGCCAGAGTATTTATCAAAGCTATTCCTCTGTAGTTCATAGGGTCGCTTCTGTCACCTTTCTTATACACAAAATGCATGTTTATCTCAGCCCAATCGTCCGGAAAGAAACCGCAGTGGAATACAGTATTAAATAAATTTAGAACATAGTGTTCCCAATTTGGCGGCATAATTTTATATATCTCATACGGTATTCCATCCGTTCCTGGGCCTTACCTTTTTTACATTTAACTAGAGCACTTTGTAGTTCCTCTAAAGTAATGTCCAAGTCAAGTTCCGGTACAGATAGTATCCTACAATATTCATTGCAAGCCAGCCTAGGAGCATACATATTACAATAAACATCAATAATCTTTGTTAGTGGGATAGCTTCATTGTTTTGTGAATTACTCTTTACCCTTCTAGTAGCTTCCCAGAAAACTTTACTATTTTTTACATTAACTAACTTCTCTAAATACTGAATATAATAATTTTTTTTAGCTAGTTTAATGCAATGTCTGTATTCTTTCTTTTTTAAGGCATATTGTTGTACAGTTGTTAAATCAAAGTTATTTTGCTTACATATTTTTAAACTTCTTTTCACTTGTTTTGCAGCATTTTTACAATCGTTATTGTACCACGGGTTTTTAAAATTTTGTATCTTATTGGCTTCAGAGTGAAAGTTAAACGTTTTAGTTAAACCGGAATCCTTCGAAATCAATTTAATTTGTTTAATGATATTATTGTACAGACTGTTAGGGCATGGAGAATTAAAATATATTCCTTCAGATCGATTTAATTTTTCCAAGAAACTCATTATTACTTCTTCATTCCAATTAAAAATTAATTTACTACTTACGTTACCAATTACCATGTCTTCATTACCATTTTCTATTCTTCAAAACCCACTTAGTTTAACGGAGCATGGTAGTGACAGGAATTTTCTGTAACTGATAGAATTTCGAAACTTGCTACTACTCCGGCTAAAGGTAAATTTGCCCACACTACATCAACCGTACTTGCCCCATTTTTTGTATAGCATGAAAACTGGCCAGGTCTATCTCCATTAGTTCGCCCATTTAATACAATATAAACATATTCTTCCGACAGTTCAACAAATTTCCTGCCCCTGATATTAACTATCTGATCTACAGATTCTCTAGTTCCGGTTAAATCAGTGCCTAAAAACAACTCTTCATCAGTTTGGTTCAGGTTGCCAATTCTCGCGTTCAATCACCCCCCAGTATTACTTTATCTATATTATTATAATAATTCATTAAATTTAACAACATATCCTCCAACAAAGATATGCAGATATCATTGTCACAGCTTGGTTTCAAATACACATTACCAATTATCAGTGAACCTATTTCTAAATGAATACTTAATACCAACCACAGACTGGTATTACTAATTACGCTTATTTTACTATTGCAGCATTTTTTAACAAAAATCAACATGCCTCCACTTGCTCTTCCTTTCTGCTTGTTTTTCTCAGCTAGTGTTAAAAAATATTCGTAGTGCGATAGCCATTTTGGAATATTGAGCACATTAGAATAATAAAAGGTTTCTGTGAAACAGATTACTTCATGTTTTAACAATAAACTTATAGTTTCTTTAGATAGATTAAATATATTATGAAAGCCTTCAATATTCCAAAATACTATACTGAAATAATTTTGATTGTATTTACTTTTTAGATGATGTTGATGATGTTGACTCTGTACGGGGACGAAAAAACTCCTTTATACTGGCGCTGGTTGGTGATGCTGTCGTTGGTTGTTTTTTTATTCTCTTTCTTTTTTTAATACTGGTACTAAAAACCGGCATCATCTCTTCTGTTTCTTCTGATTCCTCTTCTTCTCTGTACTGCTCTGTGCGTTTCTCTTCCTTGTTCAGTAACTCTGTATAGTGTATAAATTTCCCATCTATCATTAGTCCATTCTTCCTCAGCTTACTATTGTGACCACTCTCCCTTAATTTCATTTGTATCTTCCTTAACTCCTTTCTATTCGCCTGCGTTTCTTTATCATAATCCTCGGAAACAAAAATCTTAGTACCTTTTAATTTAGCTGAGTTTTTGAGAATTTTCATTTTTTGTATGTTCGATAAAAACGAAACCACTACTGGCCTGGTCTTGCCACTAGCTCGCCCTATTCGTCTGATATAATTCACACTTTCCATAGACATTGGCACTGACAATATTACTACATACTTCAAGTATAGAAGTCTGCAAATTTTCGAAATTCTCTTGTTCACTTTCATTTATACCATAAAATATCAGATTATTACGTCTATGAACTAATTCTAATGATTTGCATTGATTCAGAAACATAGATTTTAATTTTATGTTTTCTTCTTTTAATTGGTCAATCTTTTTATTTTGTTCATCTATTACTGTCTGAATTTTTAGGTCATTAATTTCCTTTCGAATCTGCGTTATTTCGTCGTTAATTTCCTTTCTCATCTGTAAGATTTCAATTTTCATCTCCTTAGCAAACTTTTCAAATAATTTTTCCAACATAGTATCTGTAGCCATAGTCTTGGATTTTTAGTTTTATTAACAATATAGCAATAATATTACGTAATTAATAGAATTTTTATTTTTGAATAGAAAGAGTTCAAATTCAATAAAGACACAACAATAAATCAATGAAGAATACCTTTTCCAGTAGTTCATAAGTTAGTAAATATTTTGATTTTGCACTATTATTCTTCTACTACTGTCAATCTTGTTTCCCCCACTACTTTACTACAACTTACGCTCTGGTTATTTTATAAAATTAATATTAAAATAATTTCCTCAAAATCTTGAGAAGCAATTGACAAAAGTATGTGAAATTTTAACACATTAAAGCATGCACTATGATTTAAGCACTTGACAAAAATCGTGTTTCTCGCACTATTTTATCCCAGGTAAAATGACACAAAACACAGAGCCGATCTTTACACTACCAACTGTAACAGTCAACTCGCTATTTTTCTTAATATATATATTTCTATTTTTAAAGAAATCTCTCAAAGTCCAGTATTTCCTCCTGCCCATCGCTATCCTTCTGTGAACCTCTTTTTCTGATCTCTTGGTGATGCTTATTAATTGACCCAAATAAACTGCATCTTCTACATACTTCAGTTTGGATTTGTTTACTATTATGTTTCTTTTGACACCCATTTGTCAATATTACTGTTTTTCCTTCATTTATTTTTAAACTAGCTTTAATACTTGCATCAGAGAGTTCTTTCAGCATACGCAAACTGGCCATCGGCGCAGTACTAAGTCAAAAAACTAACAATGTAGACTTGCCAATAGCATACGCAAGCCGTACACTCAATGACTCTGAAACAAATCTATCAACAATCTTTCTCGATTGTTCAGTAATTCTTTCTCTAATTACTAGTTATAGTGTGGAGCACCAATACTTCAGACCATACATTTACGGACGAAAATTCAAAATATTCTATGACCATAAACCCCTACAATGGTTATTTTCACTAAAAGAACCGAATTCAAAACTGATAAGATGTGCATACCTCGCAGATTAATATTAAATGTAATTAATTTTATACAAGAAAGGTGTAACAGTGGAATTTCGGGGCAAACGCCTTGGACACCGGCTAACTGGTATTGGACTTCCTCAAGGGGCTGTTCAATTCTATTCTATCTCTATACTGAGAATCTCTCCCAGATGATTGGACAAGATATCGTCATCCAGTAGTTTGCAGATGATATTATTGTATACTGTTTCTGAAGCTCTGAACAAATTATACTTAGCTAGGAAGTTTTCTACCTGGTGCTTTCAGAATAGGTTTTCAATGTCTCAAGATAAAACCAAAACAATTATTGAATATGTGGATACTGCACATATCTTGACTGGTCCGCAGTGCTGGATAACATCTGGTATTTTATCCGTCGTAGCATGCAAATTCATTTTGTTCCTGACCGGTTTCGGATTTTCATCCAACGTCAGAGCCAATTCACCAAGTTCGTGTAGAGAGATCAGTTCAGCGCAATGTTTCTGTCAAACTCACACTTGTTGGTTCGTTGATTGTCAGATGAATCCGAAACCGGTCAGGCACAAAATGAATATGCATGCTACGACGGATAAGATACCAGACAAAATAATTATGTTTGCCAGGCCCAGAAAATAGAGTTAAGGAGTAAATTTCCAAATTGAACTGTAATGAACATAAGCTCCTCTGGAAGACCCAAATTGCCAATCAACTGGGCAGATGTGAAAGTTCATTTAACATAATCAGGTGTATCATGCCTATAGTTTTGGCGCAAACATTAAAACATCTGCGATGTTGTATAAGCAATTAATTCTATTAAGATTGTGTTACGACTAACAAAATGAAAAGCATTGCAAATTGGTTTTACTGGGGGGGGTCTATCTTGGCGATGACTGCTGGCAGAATAGTACCTTTATTGTATGCTACTCTAGGTTAGTATAGTTAGATGTAAGTTAGTATAGGAATGTAAGTAGAATAGTATAAGTGTTGGTTAGGTATAATTAATAGAAATTAGTGATAGTTTAGATTAGATATAGTAGTACAAATAAGGCTTTGGTTAGGCAAAGAAGGCCGATTGGATCAGCTGGATTAGATTGACTACATTAAGTTAAGGAAACAAGTAGCAACAGCAGCATCATCGCGGTAGGAAAGACCTAAATGCGCATGCGCGCAACAGAAGAAAAGAAGAGGTGGTCCGGACGGGTGCGGAGAAACTAGGGAGAGAGTCAAGGTGTGTGTGGCGAGAAAAAAAGAGCAACATCGTCTTTTTGAATTTTTTCTCTACAAATTATCAGAGCTGTGGGGTAGCAAGCGGCGTAGCCGGATTCGCAATGAAAGGAAAAGGAAAATAGGAAGGAGTGCAAACCAACAGGTGCCTGTGAATATGTGTGCTTAACAGACTAACTACTGTGATCACAAGGAAATTAATTTCTATGGCCCAACAGATTATAAACCAAGACCTAACCAAAACTAGTAACCTACCTCCAGGTCTGGGTTAAAATTCCCGAATTTTATTTTTTGCTTGTTCCGACATCAATTATTTATTTCTTATTTTTTTAATCTATTATTGAAGAACAGTTATTTATATTTCCTTATTACGAGTACTGACTCATTGATTTTCTTGTACAAAACTTATTTTATTTAGCATTTATTGTGGTTCTTTTTGTTTTTTTTAAGAAGATTTATTTAATAATTTTGGATTCATTTTTCAATTTACTTGGAAAAATTATGAAATTAAATGTTTGTGTACCAGCAGTAAATAAGTAACACGATTTTGCTTTCCTGTTTCCCCATTTGTTTCATTTTTCATTGAAACAGGAACACCATATGTAACGAAGGTGAGATCCGCTATCATGTGACTAGATATAGCTAAGTGGTTAGCATAGTGGACATGACAGTGGAGCTTTCTTTCACCCAAGATTCCATCATCCAAACACTAAGTTTTTTTCCACCTTTCTTAATTTTATATTTTTTCGTCAACTTTTGTTACTTCCATAATTGTCCTTCCTTTTTTTTTTTAACATTAATTTTTGTAGTAATTTTATTTGATTTTCTTTTAGGTTTTTCATTATTATTCATTAGAGAGAGAGAGAAAACACTTTGCCGTATTGAACAAAAGTGTGGCTGCACAACTTTATTGCGCTGCTATGCACACAGCATGCCGATCAGTCCGTAGATATATAGTTTGACAGGTGATTGGAGTCTTGAATCATTAGCCCAACATGTAGCTAGTGTCTTTTATTAACATGCAAACATAATACGTATAATCAATCCAATCACTCTTCCCACCAAAGAGGAAACCGTCATGCAACCATCAACAAGATAACTGTAATAAAGTCGTCTATCAATGATACAAATGAGAATTTAAAATCCCTAGGGAGTCCAACATAATCGACTCCCCCAAAATCGTCAGGTGTTGACGGTCTATCCCGACCTCGTCAAAAAATTGACCTGTCAACCTCGGTATAGTGCCTCGGGATCCAAACCACAGACCACGGACACGGAATTCTCTCTCACCATACCCATCGCGAAACCTTTCTTTAAAGTAAGCTATACATTTACTGTATATGCTCTGCTTCTCTTTATCAATTTTCTCGGCCTGGTCATCACTGTTATTCTCAAACCGAATAGTGGGATCTATAATCCAGGCAAGCTTCTTGTTCGGATGAAAGGCAACGATGTCGGCATACCTGGTCATCGTCAACCGCGTATACCTCCTCAAGGCACGTGTAGCCCTTCTCAGCCATAAGCTCCATGACCCTATGCTTGGCGTTATGGTGGCGGCGCGTCACAAGGAGCATATTGTTCGGGCAGCTACCTAACACATGGGAAGGTGTTTCGTTCTCTCTGCCGCATTTACGGCAGAGGGGCCCAATATCTCCTACGGTTTGACCACCAACTCCGGGAACACCACGCAACGGAGCATAGTTAACATTCAGCTTAAGGGCGTTGGTCCACTCGGATTCTGAGAGAAGCGTCTTGCTGAAAAAGAACTGGTTACTTTTCGGGTTATCGCGGAAGTGACGAACCCCGATGCCCTGCCATCTACAGTTCGCCCATTTCTCAAAGGCGTCATCCCGTAAACTTTGCCTAACTTTCCTAATACTGGGCATATCGTGTTGATCATTTATGTCCACACTCAGACGCTTGGCACATTCAACGGCCTCCGCGTTATAATCGAAGCAGGCCTGGAAAATAGAGTCGGGCACTGTCGCTAATTTCTGCGCGATAGACCAATGCTGCAGTGGGGCTTCCCACTGACAGCGCAGCAGCCCGAGTCCTCGGTGACGGCGTGGGGCATACAACATCTCCGTGGAGGTATTCGCCGGCAACCCCAGCATAGCTTTTACACTTCTTCGGATAATTATATCCGTTCCTTCTAGCAGGTCCGTCCCAAGTTTAATCAGGGGGGCAGTTTGCAATGGGTACGTCATAGTCGGGAATATGTACTGGTTTATGATGTTCAGCTTTTGATCCGGTTTCAGGAGGCTCGAGACGGTCAGTTTCTCAAGATTTTTATGGAGTTTACTTACAGCGGTCTTATCAAACTCCAATTCACCCGAGAAGGTACAGCCTAGGTACTTAATCGTCTCACCCTTCTCGATGGATGATATCTCTTCTCCATTCTCGAGAGACACAACTCTTTTAACTAGTTCACCATTTTCAATTACTATAGCTGAACTCTTCCTAGGATTTATACTCAGCCCAATCTGTAATAGCAGCCTCTGAACGGCATTTGTAATCCTCTCAGCCGCCTTAACACCGTTCGCTGTTACAGCTAAGTCATCAGCAAAACCAGTCACAATAACGCCATCACAGTTATCATAAAGCTTATAGCCAAACTGGTCAGCGAAGCGTGGTTCACATAGATCCTTGTACAGATGGTCAATAGATAGATTAAATAATGTTGCTGACAATGGACCACCCTGCGGTACACCCCGCGATACACGAATCGGATTGGTTTTCTTGGTACCGGACATAATATTAATAGAGTTATTACAAAGGAGTGATGTCACACTACGCTTTAGGTCCGACGAGACGCCCCTAGCCTCCAGGGTTCTTGTTATGTGGTCATGTCCAATGCTGTCAAAGGCACTCGTCACCGTCCAAAAACACACTAGCGCTGTGTTTCTTCTTGCCCATGGCATCCTTCATGATAGAATCAATTATCTTTGCATTTACGTGACAACCAGGCACACCCCTAACAAAGCCACGCTGGCAGGGATGGAAGGAAATCTGACGCCTTAGTTCCATATCCAGCACTTTCTCTATAATGCGACGGATAATCGAATATATAGTAATGGGCCTCCAAGACGACATTTCATTGGCTTCACCCTTACCCTTATGGATCAGGATGGTGCGACCTATGCGTAGAGGCTCGGGAATATACGAACTTCTCAATATTACTTCAATCACTGTCTTCAAGACGTGAGCCAGATGCAGATCCTTAACTGTGCGCATTAACACACCGTCAGGTCCAGGTGATGTATCCAACGGCGTGGACTTCATTGCCTTCAAAACTGACTTCACGTCTACAGATACCACATCGGGATTGGTTGGCGAAGCTTCATATGACATTCGAATATTGGGATTATCCCGCTCGAAAAGTGTTCTATAATGATCTTCTATCAATTCGATATTTGTAGGACAGTGTCCAGGTTTCTCGGCATTCATAATTTCTTGCACTACCTTCTTTCGTCTGTTATAGTAATTATACTGTGCAAGCTCATACTCATAGAGTTCCCTCTTTCGTTCCAGAGCCGATTTCCTATTTCTCTGAGGGTTAGATACTTCACTCTCGCCTTTCTTTCTCATAGCAGTCCCACCTTTCTTACGTAACCTATAATATCGGACTGCCGGATGCTGGGGCCCAGGAAGTAAACTATTCGCCTCTCTCAGAAATTTGAGGAACTCAGATATTGCACTATCGAATGCAGATTCGTCAAAACTGCCACCTCTCAGACCCTCTAACATTTCTTGGAACCTTAGAGCCCACCTACTAACATCTCCTTCTAAGTTGCTATTATCGGCAGTAGCGATGTTAACCTTACCCTGCGGATTTAATTTGTTAACTATATTTTTGTTAGCCTGTGACGGATGCCTTTTAGCGACGTGTACGGCAAGGCCTCTTTTATTCTTGAACGACAACTTGCAAATGTTGCACACTACTCTTGATGAAGCATTCTCAACTTGTGGCTGCACACTACTGGGGATCTGGTCAGTATCTGACATTGAACGCAAGATACTGACTTCAGAGTTTCTTTCAGCTGGGGCTTCACTGTTTCTGTTCACTGTTGTACAGTCAGCAACAGGAGATCGTGGAAACACATCAGACACAGAAACAGTTTTACCCATGACGGTGCCATCTGGATCGATCCACTCCACCGTTACATGCCTCAGCTCCTCGCTAGAAGATGTGTTGCCCACTGACATGATAGAAGCAATCACTGCTTCCTGCAGAGGTCCCTGTGTTCTCAACACCCATACTGGTTGACCTATCTTGAAACGCTTCCTTTCTCTCTCAAGGCTTTCCTCCATTAGTAAAAAACGGCAAAAAATTTAAAAAAACAAACTGGAATAATCAGATAACAATACACAAATACAGTTCATTAAGATACACAAATACATTTATCAAGATATCTAAAACTATAAATCAACAAATAAAAAAAAATAACAAAAATTCAAGTATTCCAACAGTCAATCAATAAATTTAATTAAATTAAATTAAGCGCAACAAAATGCTTAGAATCTAGTATTCGATTCGAGTCAGATAAATTAGTGGGGCTTCGGCACACGGCCTCTGCCCTCGCCCTTAAAAGGGCGGTTGGCCTCTGTCGCTTCAGACAGATAAATAGTCTCCTTTTAGCCCAGTGCAGGAACAGCAGATTATACTTCACCCACACTAGTTACCGGCCCCGGCGGCGCGGACGCAGGAGAACCACTCAAAAATAATAATAATCACTTTCCGCTGATCCCTGTATTCACACTGTATCACAGAGCAACAGCTAACGCAATTCAAAATATAATCGCGATATAATCACATAAAAGGGCAGTATCAATTTAACGAGTGGCACGGGGCCCCCCTATTATTTCCTGAACCCCCCTTCTCCATGAGCTACCGCAAAATTTGTTCACTTTTAGAGAAATAAGTGTAACAATTGGACTATGGATCAATTTTGAATTGGACAATTGGATCAACTCATCTTTGCAAAGCATACTCCAATATAGCATTGAGATGTTGTCTCGGTGCCATGCGATCTCCTACAAATACTCTGTTAGCGGAGGCTAGGGAGCTCCCATTGCACCTGCGGCGAAAGCTACTAGCGGTCCGCTATTCAGCCTGATATACGATCAGACAGACCATGGTGCCATACAGAAAAAGCTATAATTGCGACTGATAGTTTGTAATTGTAATATCTAAATTTGTTAAATATTTATTTTCTCCTAGAACTTTATTAGATACAAAATTTATTACATTACATAGTGAATTATTGCACGGTAGTCTTGCTTGATCTAAACTTGAATAATCTAAAAGTATATCTAGCCAGGGACCTATTACTAAAAACCACGTTATGGGACTTAGGGGACGGATATTTCCTGTGAAAACTCGATATCGAAAATATCACATGATTACAAAACTTCGGGGAAAATATTTCAAATCAAAGCATTAGCTAATTGTATATGTAGATAGTGTAAGAAGTTCAAAGAAAATTGTTTGTCTTTTTAAGGAAATTGGAAAAATTGAAAAATTACTCAATAAATTGCAATTTCGGTTGATGGAATTGTCCGAAACCATCATGTCAGACATCTAAACTTGAATATCAAGTTTTAGCCTCCTGCAATCTTTCGTTTTTGATCACATAACCCATTCGCTAAAAACATGCTTTTCGCACACACTGGACTTCAAAACGTGTATTTCCGGAAACTCAACTTCGAAAAGTTGACATGATCAATACGTCCTTTCATCAGGAGTAAGAGGAAGTAAAAAGATGCGGACTGTGCTCGTATGGTTAGTATCACTGCTTCTACAAAGCAATTTTGCTATTTTTAGATTCAGTAATGTTACCGCAATTTCGACAAACATGGACGGGGAAGGTAACATTTTTGGTTTCCTTTAGACGAATCTGATGATGAAAAACATTGAGTTTCTGGGTTGACACCGCGTTAGTGGCTTGACAGAAACCGACGTTTCGCCCATATTACAATGAGTCTCTTCAGGGTCGTTACACCTTGAAAGCCAATTAGGCAAGGTAAAGAAGCTCTCATGTGTGAAAAATTAAATGTGTTTTTTATGAAAATGGCCGCGGAAATCTAAAACATCAATTCTGATAATGTACAAACATTGTCGCCACAGATCTCAAGGCGCCCTGGGAGTGCCTTAACTTTTTGTATCTGCTTTCATTAGCCATTTCTAAAACTAGATTAGCTTAGGAAAGTTGTTTTTGATTCGCCTAAATAATGACTTAGTTTTAATAAAAAGATGATAAATTTTTATGGTCTGTCAAATAATAATTCTTTTATAATAATTCAGAACATAAGGTTCTATTGTAGATTGTTAATTTTACAATGCTTTATATCAAGTGTCGCATAAGTACACTAGTACCTGGCAATTGCGGAGATCTATGCTCAAGAGGCTCATCAAGATTTTTTTTTTTAAGTTTGCCACTTTCGCTTACAATGCACTAGTAAGGACAAGGTGCCTAGTAGTTCTAACCACTTAATCAAAACTAGCTACTGACTGAGTAGATACACAGTTGGGTTTGAGTGTGACCAAATCTTACTAAATCTCAATGGCGTTGAGTGATTTATTCAAGCACATGAAATACACTTCTGCAGAAAAGCGTATGATGGAATGTTTAAGGACACACTTCATCGATATTAGTAGTTCGATATTAGCCTGTTTCTGGAGGTGGATGTGATTTGGTTGGTTTGAATCGATATGCAGACGAAGTATCGCTGTCTGTAGATGCAGTTTGAATTGAGGTGAAATGTGCAAGTTCTTGAATTGAGGTGAAATGTGATAAACAAAAATAATAATACAAAACATAATGATTATTTATTTATAAAATACATTTTGTTAGTTGATAAATACATAGAATGTATTTACACTGATATAACTGGTGTGTAACACTGACTGACTTTCTCTACTGCTGTTTTCAATAAATTTCATTTTTAAATTTATATTTTTCATTTATATTTATTCTGAATGAATAGTGGAAGTCGTTATATATTTATATGGCCCCTTATAATAAAAGTGATAGATTTTTTATATATGTAAAAAAAAGAGTTTAACAGAGTTTGTGGGTCATTTTCTCTAAAACATATGTGACAAAATTAAGAAATAAAGGCAAGTGTGGTTTATATTCATGTGCAAACAGTTGGGCAATTAGAAATATCTCAGTACGATTAGTGTTAGTTATTACTTTAAACTATGCTTTTTATTACTATTTTTATTCTCGATTAAGGAAGAGACCAAGTCCTAAGTTATACGAATTCCTTTTATGCTGACCTGACTAAAAAGATAAACAACAAAAACAAACCGGTCTAGATCAAAAATGTAAATCCGAAACGTATGATTCCCAATATCCTTAATGAGAAAAGAGTCTGAGATCTTCCGCAGTCTGCACTGACCAAACTTTCTGAATTTAAAATTGTCTTAATCCAGTCTATTATAAGATGAATGGAAAATTCCTATCTGTCTCACGAAACTACAAAGTAGTTTGTTAAGCAGGGGTGAGCTTCATTAATTGTTATATCTGTAAACCACAATGACAAGTTAGAGAACTAACAAGTGATTTAAGAGAAGTCCGGACTCCGAAATCAGTATTTTTTTTTTTGGACTACTGACCACACCCATTTAGCCCATATAGGGATGATAACACAGCAACGCTGTCAATGCTTGAAAGCCCAATGCAGAATATGTCTAGAGATAAGCCATCGTAGACTCGGGATAAATGAATGGGAAGGAAATGCCTAATTTAGCCTACCTATCCATTACCTCGTTTCCTAAGCTTTCTATATGACCTGGTACCCAGACTAAAAGAACATCTTTGGAGAAAGATGGCTCTTCAGGTCTACTAAAACATTGTAGTACCAATTGCGAGGTGAAGATTTCAGAATTTACTGCCTTCATCACAGACCGGTCTATCCGTAAGTTAAAATATGAGTTGCATATCCGCTCATCCAAAATTCAACTTAGGAATGTCAACAACCTCAGCATGGAAAACAGGGGTTTTCTAAGGCCCACAATGATTCGTTCACTATTTATCTTTCTTCGCATCCATCCCAACTTCTACCTTCATTTCCACCCCTAGTTCCACATAATGAGGTCCAACATTTGCTGAAAGAAGGACATATCTTAGTATCGTTTTTAAGCAATTTGTGTTTTTAAGTGGTTTCTTTATAACGATGTTGTATACAAGATATAAAGTTAATCTGTAAAGTGATCTTTCGGTTAAATGAATTTTGTTTGTAAACTTCGTAATTCCATCTGCGAGCTCGGTGGACCCGAAGGAAGTCAAGGCAACCTTGAAAACTCTTAGCTGGGAGATTCAAGATGGTGGGCGCCCATAACCTGCAAGTTGATGAATTCAAAATTAGAGCCCACTCCAGGCCACCTTACCTAGCGCATAGCGCCATACCGGTGCCCAAGTTGAAGAACAAAAGAAAATATATGAAGAAGAAGCAGAAAATTGTATAACTTGTGAATGTATACAATATTGTCGGCGAGAACTCAATTTCTAAAATCGGCCGGGGTCCTGTTACAGCAGTGGGAGAAAGTAATAACTCTATTTAGTTGTATCGATGACAAACTCTAGGCTGTAAGTTTGTCTAATCATTTGTTTGCAAATTACTCAACATTGTTATGTAGGAATAAAACGCCTGCATCACCTAAAAACAAAACAAGTACTTTTCAAATTTTCATTATCTTTCATAACATCCACTAAGGCATGAAACTAGATCAAATCAAACTTCCAATAATATCACATCTATGATCAAAATTGTCTTACATACAAATGACAATTTTCACTGCAAAATATTTACTACAAAGAGAGATACTTCACTGAGCGGTGGGAGATGCTGAGCTTGGAATTAAAAATTAACGATAACATTATCTTCCTAAAACTCTGAAAGAAGCTGTTGTTACAAAAAACCCAGCAGGTCATATTCTGTACTACCAAAAGAGCGAAACTGCTTCTGGGCTTTGGCAAAAGAGAACATGACAGCTTTAAAAGTATAAGAAAGAAAATGGTTTTGAACAGTGTGTGAGGAATCTTCCCTATCAGCCTCTACAGCTTACTGAACGGTGATTGATAGTGTTGTCTGTAACGAGAGAACACTGTCCGGAGGCCGGCAGTGCACTGAGAAGGCTCCGCGCGCCAGTGACCATAGATGTTGAAGTGCCTTAAATTAAAACTTTATGAGGAAGTAAGGAAGAACTTGAAACATCAGTGACTTTCATGGAAAATCAGATTTTTTTCCTCCACTTACAAAAAACAACTAATTGGTTAGTCCAGATGGAAAGGATGCCAATGGGTAAAAGCCTCACAACTAGTGTGGAAAACCAGGAGTTATCGTAAAGTAATATGGCCTAGATCGAAATGGCTCGATATCCTATAGAAGGACCAAACAAAAATTGGAAATTGGAGATAATTTTTTTTTAATTTAATTTAATTTAATTTAAAGCCGGAATGCCTCAAGGCAGCATCCTGGCACCAATCCTTTATATCTTATATACTGCTGATATTCCCGAGCATCCTAACACAACCATTTATACTTCTGCCGACGACATCGCAATCATTTCCTCCCATAATGATCCCGTAGTCGCTCAGCGTTCCCTTCAAGCCCATCTCCAAACACTCGAGTTCTGGTTAACAAAATCCAGAATACAAATCAACCCTAACAAATTCCATTATATTGTGTTCACCTTAAACAAAAAAGTTCTTCCTCCAGTTTTCCTATTCAGCACTCCCCTATCCCTCCGGCAGACCACGTTCGTTATCTTGGTATGTTCCTAGACAAGCGACTAACCTGGAACCCACATATCAGACTTAAACGGACTTCCCTCAACAACCGCTTCAGATTGCTTACTCACTCCTTGACAAGCGCTCCAAACTCACTCTACAGAATAAAAGACGACTCATACTTCACTATTCGCACCAATGTACGGACTAGAACTCTACGGAACCACAAAACGTACTAACCTCAACAGAATACAAACTCTGCAGTCCAAAATACTCCGACGCATAGTCGATGCTCCTTATTATGTTTCCAACCATACAATCCACACAGATCTGAAGATTCCTTTTGTCCAGGATTTAGCAAAGCTCCGATACAAGAAATTCCACAGCAGACTCCCCCTTCATCCCAATCCTCTCGCCCAAACCATCTCCTCCACCCCCTTCCAGGCAATCCTACAAGGCGATTGAAACGTCGTTGGCCCCGCGACGTTCTGGGTGACTAATGGAAAGTCACTGGATAACTACCATTCTTGACCGTCACGTCATTGTTCATACTTTTATTAGCCTATTTACTTGTTACATATTTATTTATGTAAGTTGTAAATATGCAATAAACCAATTTAAATAAAAAATTATTTTAAGGGTTTACAACCCAACACTAATGTCACAAGACATACCCTAACCTTACGCACATCGATCCGACAACTCATTTCTGAAAAACTCAGAATTAGACGATTTTGGATGGCAAACCGCTACCCAAACATAAAGACTGAACTTAATAGATTGACAAGACACCTTAAACAAAAAATAGCTGAACGCAAAGCAGATACATGTTCTTCCTATAATGACTGGTTGACGAAATTTCATCTTCGCTGGAAAGAGGATGCTACACCTCAGGATCTTTCCTTGATGCTAATCAGGCATTCGACAATGTAAGGCACAATGGTCTCCTGATCAAACTTCGGCAGATTCTGCCTGAGTTCTTCCAAAATTTATCAGTCTGCCTGATTCTTCATAGTACGAAATGGCGATCAATATTCAGCGGTGTTTCCCATTAGGGCAAGGGTAACGCAAGGAAGTATTCTCCGACCGATATATATTTTATAGCTACAGCTACACTGTACACTACAGCTACCTACAGCCAGTGACACACTGTTGGCTAATATGCAGACGACATAAAGACGCTCACCACTGCATCCTCACTCCTATAGGACTATTTAAACCTTATACAGGAACACTTCAAGCTTTGGAAAATCGAAATTATGAACAAAATGTACACATGTAACATTCACCATCAGACGATCAAATTGTCCTACTTTTATATTAACAATCCTCCGATACCTCACGATAAAGACATCTGTTACTTTGGACTCTACTTAGCTAGGCGCTTGACTTGGAACACTCACGGACCGAAAACTCGACATTCAATGAAAACCAGATACTTCCTAGTAAAACGCTTACTTGACAAAAGATCAAAGTTCAAATCTACAAATCCATAAAGACCCATTTGGACCTTGGACTACAACTCTGGGAACTGCCAAGCCGACACACACTAAACGGATACAAGTCATAAGAATAAGATACTGCGAAAAATCACACAATGCCCATACTATGTTTCTAACATGACGCTACGTTCTGATTTTCAAATCCTATTTGTACACGACTTATCACAACAACTTTACAAAAGATTCTACAGCAAACTAGGAACACACACGATCACGCACGTTACAAACTTGTCCTCCCCAACCATTTCTGGGAATCCTCCTAGACGTTTGAAACGCCAGTGGCCAAGGGACTCCTGTCACAGGAATAGGAGTAACAAGACCAGGAAAAGTGGCATTGGCCACCTCCTTCAAGCCTTCAAGCTACATTTATCTATGCTCACATCTATTTATTGGATCATTACAGATTGTAAATATTATAAACAAAAAAATATTTAAGGCGCGTCAACATCTACGGTCATTAGCGCCCGGAGCTTCTCAATGCACAGCCGGCACCCGGACCGTGTTCCTTATAGACAACACTGTCCATCACCGGACAGTGAGCTGAAGAGGCTCCTAGGAGGAAAAAATCTAAGGGTAGCACAGCTGGACTCGAACCCAGGTCCCCCGTTGGGAGTCCACTACGCTAACCACTTAGCTGATCCCTCCCAAGAGATAAAAATGAAAAGCTCTTAATAGAGCAAAATCTAAAACTTCAATCGTTGTGATCACGATCCTTCCAGAATTGTAGCGCCAAAGGACAAAGGCTAAGAGAATAAATAAAGTCCTAGCAATGATCTCCAAATACTCCAAGTAGTGAAAACATGCATGTAATGTATAACATTTTATTGAAACATTTATATGAATAATTACCGTACTCAAGCACATTAAATTGAACGTAATCAATCGTCTATAACTAAACTGAAGTGGTCTGGTGGTAGCAGTCATTAAAATCAGTAAATCTTTCCTTGCGGCCGGCTGTTCTTCATACCATGATCCTCTGTACGAACTTTCATGTAATTTCTCAACCTGGTAGACAATATTACATACATTTCATTATGGTTTTTTTTTAGTCAAGGTAGCAAGTGCAAAAATTTTATAATTTTGTTCTGTGCAGTTACGAAGAAGCGAAAGGACAAGATAAAGAATGCCCTGACTCAATAATGAATGCAATTGCAACAACTGCAAAACTATAGTGAAATGTAAGTTGTGGGTGTCAATAATTTAGTTCAAATTCCGAACAAAAACTAATGATCACAAAGGAATTGGATAATTTCACGAATATTTAACTAACTTGATTTAAATAATTATTAGAAAAGTATAACTATTTTATGACTTTTCATTATGGAAAATATTCAGTTTCATAATTATTTCTCTTTTGGATTAATATAAATTTTTAAATTCACAATATTACGTGATTACATATTATCGCCACCTGATTTGATGAACACTTCGAAATCAGCAATCTGCTTGGCTGTTGAATTTGAAATGAATATATTGTTTTTAATTAATATCAAATTATTTTTAATATATTTATATAATACCTGTGAATTAATTTCCTCTCCACATGCGCACAGCCATAATGGTGAACACATTGCAAATATGAATTTATAGAAAAAGTCAAGCCATTGTGGACTTCCTTTTTTTAAACTCTAAAACTCATAAAAGATTATTTTTATATTGCCAACCAGACATGTATCTTTTAAATTGGAATAATATTTTTCCGGAAGAAATAGATAACTAATGTTTCGATTACCTTGAGCAGCATATAACAAAATCCGCAAGGCTGAATTGACGATATCAATATTTCTAGATAATATTGGCCTGACAACACCTCGTTAACCTGTTGCAATAATCTGAAAAATTATTTGGTTCATGTTTTATTAGAATATTATTGAATGTATGTAATTGCAACAAATAGCAGAAATTAGGAGCCCAATAAAAAAAAGGATCTGACGACATTTGCTTCTGCAAATACTTACAGACCTAATTGACAAACTTTCATTAAAGTTGTAAAATGTAATATGATGTTTATAATTATCTTAATATTAGATAGACGGATGAACCACATATTTTATTGAAATGGCAATTGAGAGGAATCTCTGATATCACAGGAACTTTCAAAATTCAATATTAAATAAAATTAAATTCAATCATTATCAAAATTAAATTCAATCATTATCAGGGAGGGATTAGCTAAGTGGTTAGCGCGTTGGACTCCCACGCGGAGGTCCCGGGTTCGAGTCCAGTGCTGCCATTAGATTTTTTTCTTCCTAGGAGCCCCTACAGCTCACTGTTCGGTGATGGACATGTTGTCTGTAGCGAGAGAATACTGTCCGGAGGCCGGCAGTGCACTGAGAAGGCTCCGGGCGCTAATGACCATAGATGTTGAAGCGGTGATGAGCTGATATGTAAATGGTCGGTGACGATCAAACGACGCTAAAACGCTGGTAAAGTTTTCATAAACATACTTTGTCGTTTATCCAATCCCGTTACAACAAATCTAAACTTTCAAAACCTCTCCTTCAAATTCATTTGTCGGAGGCTACGATTCCGAGTTGTTAATTTCCAAAGGACGTTCGCTTCTGGATCTTGGAGCTGAATGCTTATCCGACCAGGATTTCTATAACTCGAAGTATTGAAGAACGGAAGGAAGCAGCTATCGATAGTGGAGCAATTTCTTGGAAAGAAGCATTGCATGTTCCCTATTCTCCCCTCTGCATTACAGAAGTTTATTATTCAATATTTTAATAAAAGAAACACTGACAATTTGTGTCTCTTTCTTGGATTAAATTATTAATAGATAAATACTTTTGTTCAATAAAACCTTCATATAAGCATAATATTGGATAAATACTTTGTGCCGGTTTTGTAAGCCAAAATCTCTCCGTCCAGGTAGTGCATTGTGCAATTTTTTCATCACATAGAATATTCCATTTTCAAAATTCTATTTATTTCCAAATTATAGTGAATGATAATATGACAGTTGCATCATGCTTAGTACACGTTTTTACACCATCTTCCCAGCAAACTCAATGTTCACACCTTCTTATTATGAGAAAACGTTCGTTCGCTTTTTCATTTGAAAAAACGTTCGCTTTTTACCAAAAGGAGGCCTCTCAGAAAACGTATTGTACGTTAAAATCCACTCGGTAAAGTGATTCTTCTGGTGGAGAAATTTGGATAGATAACTTCCTGTCTGATCTCATGATGATATCCAATAGGAATGTCAAATATGTATTGTACATAAACAATTGATACATACAGATATTTTTTTTAAAAAACAGCGTACTATTCGAACTCAGGGTATCTCAAACGTGCACTTAGATGAATTTAGAAAATTTGACATGATCATAATTAGGAAAGTAAAAACATTCAGTAAATTGATACCAGATATAAGCCGAAATCTTCAAGCAGAATCAACTGGTATGAAAATAAATGACGCAACACAATGGCATTCTGTTTACATCTTTGCGTTAATTATTTAAACATTCTATCCACACCAGCCACAATATATTTTCTGGGAACATCTTAATTATGTCAAAAATTCCTGTTACACTAGAAATGATAGTGTTCAGGATTACTCGTATGTGCTATTCTTAATAAATAAATTGTCTTGGAAAATGAAGTATTTAAAATATACGGTACATTGCCTGCAATACACATAGATAACGCTACAAAGCAAAATATGCAGGCCTTTGAGGAAAACAACAGAAAGGTGCTAGCACTCCCAGAAACCTAAAAATTCTTCAGTATTTCAAATAAAGTGTGTTGAGTGCTCAAAATGCTTAATTTTGGGAAATTTGTCATACACGCAATATTTCATCTTTGAAACATTCAGTGAAAGTAAAAACGGTGGTGCTGCCCCCCAATGGCGATACATAGATCAATTTAAAAAAAAAAAAATCATAATCCTTATAATTGTTCGAAAATCTGCTACAAACTATGATCACATTATGAGAGATAGAAGAAACGTGTTAATGACTACACTATAAAACGATAGTGAATACTTACTGTAAAATGTTAATATGTTGGCGAAAAATTTTCTTATCGTTTGCTTTGTTTACTTCCATTTTAGCTTGCAAATTTTTTAGCAATGTTGACATTTGAATGGTTATTGTAAACAATAATGAGTTATAAGTGGCAAACAATGTTATAGCTGTGAATACAATTAATGTAGAAACAATAAGTGCTGCGATGTATGGCCATGATTTGTCGTGAGTCCATGGCATCCACATCTGTAAATAGATTTTAGAAAGCTAAAAACTAAGATTATACAAAAAAGTAACTATTTTCACCAACTGCTGTCATAATTAGATTATATTATTATTAAAGAATAATAAGTAACGGATAGTGGAGCGCTATCCAAAGCCCTACTAAACCTACATAATTATCCAAATAAAAACAACATCAAACGTGTCTTGATCAGAAATCCAGATCCGAATTTGATCCTCCCAAGATTCAAAGTTTCTCTGAAAAATACCTCTAAGAAGAAACAACCACTGACAACCTTCCACATTCTTCCACTGACATCCTGTTCTGATAAAAGTACTGAACCTAATCTCTTCATAACCTTCACAATTTTAGCATTAAGTGTATAGGGTTTTCTTCCTCTGTCTCATAAAGTGGTCAAAGAGAAAGGGCATTAAAGGCCTCGTATATAAAGATGTCTTCTTAATCCACAATTTCCACTAAGGAATCCAACCGGGGACTAAAGAAAAGTCCGTGAAACACAACAAACATTGCACTCTTGTTTTGGATCCCAAAAAGCATTTTAGTCTGCCAACTGACTGACTGTTTAACTCATCATTCATATCAATGAATGCAAAGCTGTCCATAAATGGAAGCTAGACAAACATGACCAGATACAGGTCAATAGCAACTTCGAGACCAATGAAAGGCTTAACCTGCTAATTCGGCTAAACTATCAACCTCTTAATTAGATAGCTTACGTCCTTGGCTTTCGACTTCCTAATGAGCTATTTTTTATTACTACTGAATCCTGAGATGTAGAAATTTGGTGAAACAGTCGACTAGTAGACAAATCTCATAAGATAGTTCAATGAAGGTTACCCTGAAAGGATCATTCAATTCGCTGCAATGACCTCAGAATCATGTCAAGATTCGTCTGAAAATCTAGATAAATCACTTAATTTCAATGACATTCCTTGCAACTCTTTAGGAATTCTGGGCTGTTATTGCAAAAAAAACTAATATTACAATAAAAATACTTACATACCCGTGGTATTTAGCGCCAGCAGTGCTCAGATCAACTCTGGTACTGGAAGGAATTCTTCTCAGTTTCTCATGTACCATTGAGAAACTAACGGCCAACCAACTATTTATATATTTATTTTGTGATTTTGCCTATTTTTGCATTAACCAATTATTTTGTTTCTGAGGGCTGGAGGCGCCGTTAGTTGTGTATACTTCTTCGACATGCCACTTCTTCAGGCATTCTCCAAACTACACTAGAAATATGGCTTACGGAGATAGGTAGTGATCTAAATAGTTGAGACTATAGGTCTCACATAACATTCTTAAAGCATTTCCTATACTTTTATACGATGTATAGAATGGACAAACACAGGCATTCAAAGAATCTTCTAAGTCGCAGAGGATTAGGCTTGATAGCAATTCTAGTTTGGTATAATTTGCATTTTTTTTTTTTAAATACTTCCAAATCATCTAAAATAGCCTAGCTGAAAAACTCATTGCGCAATCCAAGAGGAAAATGTCTGGAATGCAATTCAACATTGGAATAGATTAAAAATATAAAACCGTACCGGCAAAGTCAAAGTAGGTTTCTTAGCCTCTGATAAGTAATCATTGATGCAGTTCATAATTGCAGAAACAAATGGAAGCAAATTACAATTTACGACTATCCAGGATATTATAGTTCGATTAATCTTGTCAGCTTTGGTGCATTGGCTTGCATAAACAGAATCTTCGAGCTCGTGTTGGCGAAGTTGTTCCAATCTGTACAATACAATAGATCCATAATTGTTAATCAAACAAATGGTAATAAGGATGGAAAGTACAGTACTTAAATTGATAACGTTATCCTCAAAAAATTAATTAAACCTACCGATTTAGCAAGTTGCGAATTTTCGTTTGATTTAAAATTATGTTCACAAATTTCCTAGTCAGATGTATGTCTGCTATACATACTACAGTTGGTTGTACAATCTCACTAAAATCATCCATTTGCATGTATACTTCAATTGCTACAAATAAAAAGGAATGTATTATCGATAAAACTAGAGCAAAAACTTGTCTGTAGTGGAATTTTGCTGGAGGACACTTGGAGAAAAGTTGACTGTTGACTGTCGACTTATTTTCTGAAAGTTACTTCCAGTTTTGTCGACGATGTTCGCTGAATTACTGTCGGTTCGGCTACTTACTAATTGAGAATGAGTTTGCCATTTAAATAGAGCGGGATTAAAATCTTGAGTAGAAGTAATCTTGAGTGAAAAACTTCTAATGAGTGTTTATATTATAAAGTTGAGAAGAAAATATGCCACTTTATTGTTTCCTTACATCAAAGTAAATATGTGATAATATGAATATACCGCTGCTTTCCTTAAACCAAGGAAAAGGAAATCAAGAGTTTGGTCTTGGATCAAAAAATGTTTTCTAACTTCTGAATTCTGCTGTCTCAATGTGTTTTTCGGGAAAATTTCTAAAATTCGAATAATATTCTGAAACATAAGACACTTACCAGAAAGAAGGCCAAGCAACGTCAGCATGATGCCATGATAAGTGGCAATGATATAGGTCCATGGTCGGCCTTCCTGATTCATCATACCATTGGTTTTTAATAAAGTATAAGACAGTTTTATTGGTGAAATTGTTTTAAAATTCTGAAAATTTAATAGAACAATTTATAAAAATTTGTAGACATAATTAGGAGTTCTCATTGCAGGGCTGAAAAAATTTATATCAAACCCGCGAGCTTTTAAAACTAATTCTGAAAAATTGTTAGAGAGGGGTTAATCAGAAATGCAAACCCAAAAAATGAAAAATATGGCGAACGGTTTAAACAAATTCCTAATTAATGGTACATGTCATAAT
Organism: Triatoma infestans; assembly: GCA_011037195.1. NCBI lineage: Eukaryota > Metazoa > Arthropoda > Insecta > Hemiptera > Reduviidae > Triatoma > Triatoma infestans. The sequence continues at coordinate 16,865 of JAAEAF010004502.1, read as the reverse complement.
TCATTACTTTAGAAGATAAAATACTCCATTATAACACATTAACCTAATTTTCGGCAATTTTTGCTAATCAAACCAGTGCAAGGTTAGTATTTTTATTACATAAGTGAATATATTGATTCATTAAGGTTTAAATAGTACTTTATTATACACAAGAAAATAAATACAAAAACTGATATATAAAAATAAGTACAGTAGGCATGGCTAAAGCCGTCTGCCGGAGTTTGTCTTAAATACAATATCAAAAATGCATAAAAAATAAAATAACTATTTGCAATGGAAGCAAAGTAATATGTAAATGTAAGTAGAAGAAAAAAATGAAAAATTAATAGAAAGAAAAAATTAAAAGCTTTACAATAATGTAATAAGTAAAATATAAATTAGGAAACCTTTACACAGAAAACAAAGAAAATACAGATATAAAAAATATATAGAAAGAGAAACCTATTTGAAAGTTATGTTAATCGATAAGTACTATTATTATTACTTCTTCGCTTTACTTATCTTTTTTTATTTTCTACGTATTTTTATTGCAATCAAGTAATAATAGTTATTATTATTATTATTATTATTATTATTATTATGATTGTTATTATTATAATTATTTTTTTTTGTTTTTGGGCGCATCAACTTCGAAGGTTATTAGCGCCCCTCAGTTTGTTTCGTTCTCCATCCGGTCCGCATGAGCTTGGATGACACATATTCAACCTTTGTGGCGTCCAGATCAAGCCTTGTCTAGCAAGGCATGAGGAGCCCAAGGTTATTGAATATAGTACCACACATCCCCTCTTATTTCATCAATCATGTCGACGAGGGGGAGTGTGGATCTCTTGTTGTGTCATCCCTTTTTTATTAAATCTTATTTAAATATAAATATTATATATTAACAATTATATATCTAATTAATTAATATGACAATTCTGGATCTATTTGCATCATTTAAATGTGGAACTCTTGCATGCAGATAAATAACGAATTTTATGTAATATAAGCAAGAAACTATCCTGAAAAATCTATGTAACCTATCCTAAAGAGGCTATTTGCTTGCTGTAAACTATTCTATTTTAGGTGTGCAGTACTTTTAACAGATATTCCTGCACACTCTTAAGTGAACTAATCCTAATGTTAATCTAAACCTAATAGGGTTGAAATACTTTTATAAAATTTCTTTCAACCCCTAAATAAAAACCTAAACTAAACATTCACCCTAACATGCTCGCCAATAAATACAGTCACATATAAAAGCATTCTCGCCAATAAATACATTCTCGCTAATAATACAATCGCACTAATATACATTCACATTACACGCCAATAAATACATTCTCGCTAATAAATACAATCGCACTAATAAATACATTCACACTAATATATACATTCATACGAGGGGAAAGTACTCGATATTCCTTTCCCCTAACATAAAAAAGAACTAACCTAATTGGGTGAAGTACTCGATATTCCTTCACCCAAGTTTAATTAACCTAACCTAACCTAGCTACTAACTTAGATATTTCTATACAAATTAATATCCTTTAAAAAATCAAATAGCCTCTTTATATAAGGAGAACCCTCTTGTAGAATAGCGCGCTTGTCATGTGGCAGGCCTGCCCTTTCTCTCTGAGTACGCAGAGCCTGACACCCTTCCAACACGTGCGCCACCGTTAGCCTTTCTCGGCATCGAGAGCACCTCGGCCTTCTTCCGCCAATAAGGAGGTGCCCATGGGTCACACGTGTATGTCCAATCCTCAGCCTCGTCAAAATCACAGAGTCATGCCGCGGGAAATTCTCGACTGTAATACTTCGCACACGTGGTTTAATATCTTTAAGCTTTTCGCTTATCCTGTCCAACTGACTTTGCCATTTCCTATTAATAATGTGTTTCATATATATTTGTAGGTCAGTGGGGCGAACGGGTCGGATTTCTTCTGTTTGTGTAGAGGCAGCTCGGTTGGCTGCCTCGTCCGCCCTTTCATTACCGGACACGCCAATGTGGCCCGGCACCCAGGCGAACGTTACCCCTTGACCACGTGTGCTTAACTGCAGCAATAAGCTGTAAATATCTAAGACCATTGGGTCGTCGAGAATCGGTCCCGGAGAGCCGTTAATGCACTTAATGAGTCCGTCAATATTAGCGCTTTTTTGTAGTTGTTATTCTTGATTAATTCTATGGCCTGGCATATAGCAAACATTTCCGCCGTGTACACGGTTGCATAATGCGGAAGTGTCCAACTAAGGGTAACTCCTTCCGTGTACACAGCGCTACCCACACCGTCGCCTATCTTCGACCCATCTATAAAGATAGGTCGGAAGTCGTAATAAATATTTAGAATTTCTAGTAATTTTTGTCTATAGACGACAGGAAGGATTTCCTCTTTTTTATGGAATGCCAGGTCCATGCGAACGCTTGCAGAGGGCAATGACCAGGGAGGAGAAGGAGTAAAGCCCCAACCTACCACCGGCCCAAGTTCAATACCCTCCGCTGCCAATAATTCCTTAGCTCTGACTCCAAGTGGTCGCGTCCGCGAGCGCTGTTGATAGAACTCTTCATTATGTGGGCTCTCGAATATGACGGGAAATAAGTTATGGAAACTCTTTCCCCACATTCCAGCGATGTATGTCAGGGTGAGCTGTTCTCTCCTAAGTTGAGGAGGCAGCATCCCCGACTCTACATAGAGGCTCTGTAGAGGACTAGTTCGGAAGGCGCCTGTGAACAGTCTAATACCTTCATTGTAAACCTTGTCTAGTAGTTTCAGGCGTGACTTGCGCGCAGAACTATAAACTGGGGCTCCATATTCAAGTTTGGAACGGGTAAGTGTAATAAATATACGTTTTAAGATTTCCCGTTCCGTTCCCCATCTATAGCTTCCTAGAAATTTTAAGACGTCGAGGGTTTTCCTTGCTTTTGTGTAGGTATAATCTATATGATCCTGCCAGGTTAATTTAGTATCGAATACGAGGCCAAGGAAACGGATGCATTCTTTATACTGAATAGATGTGACACTTAGAAACAATGTGGGAGGACTATGCTCCTGTCTTAAACGATAAAAATGTAGGCACACCGTCTTGGTTTCAGAGAATCTAAATCCGCTCCTAGAAGCCTCGTCAGCCACTCTGTCTATTGCTTGTTGTAGGGTTTGGCCGACCTCGCCGAGATCAGTTCCTGATAAATAAATGGCGAGATCGTCTACATATAAAGATACTTGAACAGGATTTCCTACAACTTCTGCTAGACTATTTACCGCTATCGTGAACAAAGTTACGCTTAGCACCGATCCCTGAGGAATACCATTTTGCAAGACATGTGGGTCCGAAAGGACCGACCCAAGGCGCACTCGGAACCTTCGCGGTTCTAGAAAGCTACGAAGGAACCCTGGCAGTTTCCCTCTCAAACCCCACTCGTGAACTTCCGCAGTATCGCATATCTCCACGTTGTATCATAAGCCTTCTCGAGATCAAAAAACACGGCCAGCACGTGCTCCCTATGCATGAATGCGTTTTGCACATAGGTGGCTCGCCTGATCCAAAGTGGAACGATATCTGCAAAATCCCGCTTGATACTGGCTGTAAAGTCCTCTCGTTTCTAATACATAAACTAATCTATAATTGATCATAGATTCGAGGACCTTACTCAAGCAGGTGGTCAACGAAATGGGCCTGTAACTGGAGGGATCACTTGGGTCTTTTCCTTCTTTGGGGATCGGTACGATGATTGCTTCACGCCAACCATTAGGGTACTGGCCGGTTTCCCATATGCTATTATACAATCTGAGAAGACCTTCTTTCCCAGTTTCATTTAAGTTTTTAATCATACCGTATGGGATTCCATCCACCCCAGGAGCAGAATCTTTGCATTTATTTAAGGCATTTTCTAGCTCCTTGATGGTCAGCGGTTCGTGTTAAGTTTCATAGAGAGCGGTCTCAAAGCTGAGTGGCTGTAGCTCCACATCACCTTTTCGCTGGAGAAATTCTGCTGAGTAAGTCCGTAAGCTGGAGACTTGAGCAAAGTGTACAGCAAAGGCTCCTGTCACTTCTCCTGGCTCGGTGATGACGACATCATTAATTTTCAGAACAGGTATCGACGGGGTTCTACGACCCCCAGAGAGGGCTCTTATCTTATTCCACACCTCCCTCAATGTCGATGATGTAGAAATCTTTGACACATAGGAGGTGAGGGTTTCCTTTTTTGACTTCTTAATTAAACGCCTCTCCCTGGCTCTTAGTCTTTTAAAATTAATTAAATTTTCCTCCGTCGGATACCTTTTAAATCTATTTAGGGCCTGCTTTTTTTCCCTGTTAGCAACTTTGCATTCCGGGGTCCACCAGGGGTATTCCGCCACCAATCGGCGTAACCCTTCCATATTACTCATATAGCCCCGCGTATTCCATTGAAGAATTGACTCACACATGCTAATAATGAAGTGAAGTGACCACTTGTGGCAGGATCTTTCTAGTGTCTAATGAATTCGAAAGTGATATATTTTTTCCAATAATAAATACGTTTAGACGAATGATCATGGATGCTGAAATAATAAAGGTTAAACATCTTACTCAGTGGCACACTTATTCCGTGGCTTACCTTTGGGCCAGCCTTTTTTCTTTCTTCTATTAGGGCGGTCGGAAGTGCTCCCGCCCTCTGATTCGGACGCTTCAATATCCGTCCCCAGTAGCTCCCATTGCTGCTTTGGAGAACGGACAATTTGAGCTGAGGACGGTTGTCCTCTAGAAGGCCTGATAGTTCTTCCCCTCACACTTACTGTGTTCGGGGGTGGTAACATTGACCTTGTGCTTTTCCTCCTAGGGGAGCGTTTTGGCGGATCCACCACCATCCAATCTCCTTCGGAGGAAGTAATTTTTTTAGGTGAGATTAATCCCACCTTCGGGCCACTCCCTACAGTAGTAGGAGTGGTAAGTGGTAGTAGCTTTTCGGCTACCGGTGCCCCTTGAGGGGCACTTTGTTTAGGGGGAGAGGAATTTCTCCCACATTCATTATTGTTCCCCATTAAGCCGGGGAGGGCTGGATGGTAGGATTTCTCCTATCTTAACAATAGCTCCCCTTAAGGCCGGAGAGGGATTATTCGCTACTTGTCCGCTGAGGAGTTGCAGGGACTGAAGGAATGTGTGCCACTGGTTGGGGTGCCTTTGTTTTTCGGAGTATGATATATCGTTAATTGCATAAGATTTACTTTCAACAATTGCTCTTGCCTCATGGTATGGGAATTGCTGAAGTGTTTTTATTTTTTGTATTTCTTTCTCTTTTATAAGAATTGGGCACCCCGAGGATCTGGCGTTATGTTCTCCGCCACAGTTTACACAAATGATTGGCGGTGTGCAATCGCCTTCATGTTGAGATTTACCACATACGCACACCGCTTCTACTGCCTTATACTTCATACAGGTATGCCCAAACCTTTGACATTTGTAACATCTCATTGGAGATGGTACATAGGGGCGAACTTTCAACTTATAGAAGGCAGCGTCTATAGTCTGTGCCGGTCTTGGGCGATCAAAAGTGAGAACCAGGGAAGCGGTGTCCACTAGAGAACCATCCTGCCTCCGCTTAATTCTCCTAACCTCCACTACGCCCTGATCAGCCAGACCCTCTTTTATGTCTTCTATTTTACTGTTTAAAAAGTCCCGGCATGTAATTACACCTTGCGACGTATTTAGGCGTTTATGGGGACCCGCTTCCAATTCAGCATCCATATACCTTTGTAGTTTCAGGATAGTTTCTGCCTGAGTGCGGTTTTCTGCTTCTATAAAATAGATCCATCACTTTGTTTTCTTACGCTCTTCGGCTTTCCCACATATGTTTTAATAAACTGAAACAATTTGAAAGAGCATTCATTTGAGAAGGAACCTTCCTTGTTTTTTACAATAAAAAATCTTCCCCAGTTATCTTCTTCTAAATCTACAAATTTCATAATTGGTTCAAACATCCTCTTGTTGCCGCCCCTTGCCTTCTTCCTTGGCGGGGAAGAGGGGATATATGGTTGCAGTGTAAACTGCAGCCCAGGTACTAACTTTCCAATCGTGTTTTCCTTGTCCATGCCTTTTCGTTTGCCGGTCAGATCAGTCGAGGGAGACATTGTAGATGATGGGGCATCTACAAGGGGAAGGGTGACAGGAGAAGGGAGGGGATGATTAGGTATGGGAGTAGGTTGGATTGTTGGTGTAGGAATAGGATGGGATGTTGGGGTATTATTATTATTATTATTATTACGCACACTCTTAGCCACCGTACCAAGCGCATAGCGCCAAAACCGGTGCCTATGGTCACTTAGCCTTATCTACTAGGTAGATAAGTTCCCGTCCCTGCCACGGGGAGGCGGACCTCTACTTATACGTCTAGTCCTTCTTATCACTGCGACTTCTTGAGCGAACTCGACAAAGTCTTCGAAGTTCCTTGCATTCGTTACCAGCTCTTTACATTCTCCCGGCCAGTTCCCCCCCCCCCCTACTTATCAGCTTGAATTCCATATGGATTCTAGCCTCGTCGAGGAGAGGACACCGGAAGAGAACGTGATGCACCGTGTCCCGCTGACCGCATTCACAATTTGGGGAATCTTTCAATCCCAAGTCGAAGAGCTTAGAATTGAACTCCCCGTGCCCCGTGAAATATTGTGTAACGGTCTGGGATAGCCGCAGCCATCGCATCGACAGTCTGTGATGCAGATTTGGAAAGAACTCATAAGTAGTTCTTCCTGTCTCTGCCTCGTCCCAGCGTCTTTGCCACTTCCCTATCTCATACTCTCGGATCGTTTTCTTTGCGAGAGCAGGAGGCATCTGACTAGACAACTCCCGACCATCAAGGACGATCATGTCCCTTTTTTGGTGTTTGTATCTTAGGGCCCTCATCTCTGCTTGGAGATCGAGCGGCAACACTCCAGCAACCACCGGTAAGGAGGCCGTGGACGCCGTCGCATAGGCCCTAGTCACCGAGCATAAAATAGCTCTCTGCATTCTTAATAGAATGCCGCTGTACGACCGCATGTCCAGCTTTTCAGCCCAACAGGCAGATGCGTACGTTGCGACATTCTCAATCACGCCCCTGTAGATGGTCAGAGCCACACCAGTCTTCAGTCCCCACTCTCCACGGGCTACTCTTTTGATCCCCTGGTATAAGTTTAGGCATCTAGAGGCGACCCGCTGAATATGGGGCTTAAAAGAAAGCTTCCAATCCAGGAGCACGCCCAGATACTCGAACTGGGTTACGTGGGCTATTCTTTGTTCGTCCACCCGGATCCAAGGTGGACGACTGGGATGAAGCTTGCCTTTCATGAGCATCACTTTCGACTTCTCAAACGAAATCTGCACTTTTCCCCTTGACACCATCTTTTTATTGGAGACACAGCTGTGCAAGCACGCTCCTCTATCTCCCTCCGAGAATCTCCATGGACAACTATTGCTAGGTCATCAGCGTATGCAACCGAGTCACAGTAATCCAATTTATCAGTCTGTTTTAACAGCTCTTCCATCACTAGGTTCCACAGGAACGGACCCACCACCGAGCCCTGCGGACAACCTTTAGTTATTGGTCGTGAGACCTCGCCGGCTTGAGTCACTAACATCGCTACCCTCTGGGTAAGGTAGCTTTGTATTAGTTTTAGAAGACATGGTGGACAATATGGATGAGACATGGATGTTGGGGTAGGAGGAATTGTTGGGCTAGGCCCAGAAAGATTGTTTTGATTATTATCCATAATAATCCATTGAGTTCGTCGAGATACGTGGCCCCGCCTCCTCGGACAATCAAATGCACCTGGTTACTAGCCGGGTAGACCATCGCACCTCGATATAGTCAGGTGCCGCGGAAGACAGCGTTCCAATACCGAAGCATCGACCCGTGCCCCCGCGGCCCCCCTCCTAACCCTAGGAACCCGCCTGAGGCGGAATTCCCTAGCCTTCCTGGGGTCGGGCTATCCCCCAGGTAGAGCTCTCGGGTGAAGCCGAGGCCAAAGACATGTGTTGGGATCGGACGCCCGCAGGTCGTCGTCTCCCTCAATGCCCAGGATCCCCTTTTCCACCCTAGCCCCAAAGCCTCGTGCCGGCAAGCACGAGGGAGAGATATTTATACTCCGAGCTCTCAACGAGTGCGTGTCCTTGTTCATGCAGTGTGTGTGGTCGTCTGTAAAGTGTCGAGTGTTCAGGTGTGAGTGAGTGTGGGTGGTGGGGAGCTCAAGTTTACCTGTGGGTGCGCTGAACCCAAGTAGCTGCACACATCAACTACCTCTGCAGGTCCTATGTGTAGTGTGTAGTGTTAAGGATGTCAGTATGAGCGTATATTGTAGTGTTGTTAGGCTGGGAAACCCGCAGGGACGCCTAGATCCCTGAAGAAGTGGCTAATCCACTTCCCCCTACGGGGTATTATAATTATTATTATTATATACTTATTATTATTATTATATACTTATTATTATTATATACTTGTTATTATTTGTATATACTTGTCAGAAAAGCTGGTACAGTAAATAGTATTTAATTCTTTTCTTTTAATTTTTGCTAAGGTTTTGTTTAAAGTTTTAAAAGTAATGTGATTCTTTTCCTTTGTTTGTTTTCTTTATACTTTGCAAATTTTTTGGCAGCAATTCAGAGTAGAGTTATTATTTTATTTTATTTATTTATTTGTTTATTTATTTATTGCTTTTAGCTTACATGTGCTTTTGAGCAAGTGAGTCGGCCATAATAATGGTGATACAAAAATAACTAATGAAACAAAAAAATAAATTGATGACAATATACTTCACTGAGTAAAAACTTAGAGAGTAAAAATAAAACAAAATAATTACCTCAATAAGAGAACAAAATATAAGCAAACAAGCAAGTTCAAAATACAATAAACATAAACTGAAATGAAATAAATATAAACAGAAATTATTCTCCCAATACAAAACTTCTTACTAAATGATTGTTTACAGAAATTATATATAGCATTTATCTGCTCTTTAGATTTTATAGTAAACAATTCCTCAAACAAGTTTTCTTTTGAAGCATGAAAATTAGATATAAATTTTGTAAAAAAGAAAGATCTTAACTGATGAAGAGTTTCACAATCAAACAGAAAATGCATTAAGGAATCTTCACACAAAGAAGAGCAAATTAAACATATATTATTACAATCAAATATGTATGTAGACCCGTGTAAATAGAGTTTCGCACATTTTATTCTGCAAAGACGAATTTGGGAAATTGTTCTAAGTTTGGTTATATTACCCCAAGTCTAAATATATTTCTTTATTGTCGAAACTGGAGACGTATCTATATAATACATTATATTTGCTGCTTAGTACATTATCTATGTCCTCAGAAAGGAATTTATTTGTCAGTTTGGTTAAGATGTTTTTCTTTTCTTTTCGTAAAATTAGAGGATCCTGTGTTAGAAGAATATCCAATGCGCCTATAGACGACATTGTATCCTTAATGAAAGATAACCAACTGAAATAAAAATCATTCTCCATTACCGACTACAGAGTTTGTCTGTAGTCTTAGACCTGTTCACTTCGCCTAGTCGTTTATTGTGTTATCCATATGGTTTATGCGAAGTTTTTGTCACAAAAATTTGCATGTGTTTAGAGTTGGTGACGAGGAACCTTTATGCAAAAGTTTTAAAAAATCTATCGAAGCGTTTCTGAGTTATTTTAAATTGAAAATTACAATTGAATTTATAATAAGTGCAGTAGTGTGTGAATTATCTACTCGTATCTTGTATTGGAGTGGGGTTGACTGGAGTGTACTAAAGCGCATCGCTGGTGGGAGGTGTGTACAAACAAGATTTAAAGTATTTAAACAAACTTATTTACTTGTGTTTATTGACATTTATTTCATTTTCTCCAATTTTGTTTAGCTCATACTATTTTTTCTTCCGTATTAAATAATTATTTTTTTAATTAAAATTTTGGATTAATTTTATTTGAACACCGTGTTTGTGTTAACGTCTAACGCGATAAAAGAACATTTGCCTATATTAGGGAATCAAGACACTCCGACGAGAGTTAACAAAGTTATACCTAAAAGATTACGCTCTTCTCCGGATTTATCTGGAGCAGAAAGTCTAAAAAAAGTTAAATCTACTAGCGACATGGCAGAGATGCATAAAGAAGTTGGAAAAATGTCTGAAAAAGATCTGTTAGAGCAAATTAGTTCTCTTATTGATGGAAAACTCCTTCCAAGTAAGGATGACATTGAGTCAATTAAAACTGAATTGCTTGAAATTAAAAAGGAAAATCTGAGTTTGAAGGGGGAAGTTGAATCGTTGAGAGAAGAAATAAAGAAAAGAGATGTTAAGTTGGAAGCATTAGAGAACTTCACTAGGTAAAATAATTTGCTTTTTAAGGTAGTTAAAGGAGATAGAGGTGCGGAGAAGGAGACAGTTATCAGGTTCTGTAGGGAGGTGCTGGGCACGGAAGTGTCAGACTCGATACAGGAAGCTTATAGAGTTGAAACATCCTTTCCTACGATCAAAATTGTGAGTGCCGGCCGGAAGCATGTCCGGATATCTTAAGGAACTCAAAAAGGCTTAAAGGAACAGGGTTTTTTATAGATAGAGATTATTGCTGGGAAACAAGAGTGAAGCGTAGGAAACTGTTTAAGTGTAGAAAGGAGTTTCTGCAGAAAAACCCAGGTCTGAAAATTAGAATTGTGGCGGACACACTGATAATGGAAGGTAGGCGATTCAAGTGGGATGAGAAAGAGGGGTTGAGAGGCGCCAGTGATGAAGATCATGAATGGATGAAAAAACTTAGTGTCGAGAAATGAGAAGAGTTCGTCTGTCGGAATCATCTTCGTAATAATTCAGTGGCTAAAACTTTAAATATTTTGTCGCACAACATTTCTGGTTTAAAAGGTAAAATAGATAACAATTTATTTCTTAATTTTGTAAAGTCATACGATATTTTCATTTTATTGGAAACATTTGTGATGGAGGATAATATTAATAAAAATTTTTCTCTGAGTATAAATTAAGGTGGGGGTATATGCAAAAAAAAGTATTTAATAAAGGGCGAGCAAGTGGCGGCGCTCTTTTGGGCATTAAATTGAATAATGTGTCTAATTTGATTTTTTTTCAGATGTATGTAACAGAACAGTAATTTCTGTTAGAAGTTCTAATTTAAATCTTGTAATAATTCCTATTTATTTGAACTGGGCTTCATGGGATGAAGAATTTGCTAGTTTATCGTATTTTTTAGACAATTTACCTAATTCGAAATTTATGCTAATGGGGGATTTTAATGGGGAATTTATTGAGATAACTGGCTTAGTACGATAGTTAATACAAGTTTTATTTTCTGATTATTGTTCAATATGAGGAACTGAAGAGACGGCTTCACAATCACGTTGACTTCCGGTCTTCCTCACTTATTGCTACCTTCCAAGTTGGGTATTTCTTGTGGCTGGAATCCTGGTGTTTGAATGACTACCAGTCAATGTACCCGACATATTGATAAAGCTCGAAAGCTGATGTACCAAGATGTACAACTTGAATTGAATTGTACTGAGACATACTGACGAACTGTACTAAGACGTACCTAAAAACCGGTATGTGCATCTTCTCTGGTCAAAGATTGTCTCACACTACTCGTACAAGACGTGGTAGGGCAATAGTAGCCCTGTAATACTGGCGGGAACTGAAGCTCCCTGTCAAACCTTTTAACTGGGGCCAGTCTGTCTTGCCGGATGCAGCTTTGGCTTCTAGGAAGACGTTGACGCTCGGAGTTATAGATGTAGTTCGGTGAATAAAATAAATTAAAATTAAACCGTTCAGTGTTCGAATATAATTTCCTGAACAGTACGGATAAAATAGTAGAATAGAATAGGAGGGGTAGTCTCAATGGCCCACAAGCACCGCATCACAAAGGATCTATTGTGAAATCCTCCGGGTAACTTACGTTAACCATTGGGTTCAGTGTTTATATGAAAGTCCAAAGCATATGTGCAATCACAAGTATACCCCAAAGCCGTAGACACTTATTTACATATAGCTCGATGTGCAGTTGAAGCATTCTTATTTTTTACAAAGCAGAGGATGGCGCGGTGTTTCTTCATCGTCAAGCAAAACCTGCAATGACCACTACTGGCCAGTCCCAATAGCTCATATGCTTCCTTAGTCTAGAGTGCCCGGTCTAAATACCCACTATAATCCTTAAGACCTTGAGGCACTGATGAAACGAGTAGCGAAAGCGTCTGCGAGGGTAACTCCGCTGAACGTTTTTGCTTGCGTTTTTTTTGTTTTTATGTTTTCAGTCTTCAATGGATTATTTGATACTAGTTGTACATAGTTACATAAATATACTTTACACTGAGAGCACAGAATATATAAAGTGCAATAAAAAAAACAAAAGAATTTATAAAAAAAAAACTTGCTATTTTGTTTCGAGTTCGTAGAGTGGATTTAACCAACAAAAATTGCAAATGTTTTCATACGTATATTTAATTTTTTTTTTAAATATAATTTAGTGTTCCACTGACCTCTGTAGTGTCAACATCTCGCTCAGCCAAATTTAATCTTGTTTGTTCTTCTGTATATTATGTATAAAGTTTCTGTTTTAACATTTTAATGTTTTATGCCGCACTATAAAGTTTTTTTTTTTTATGTTATAACATTCTAAACTTTTATTTTCATAGGAAAAAATAAAAAAAATATATATTTATTTCTTTTCATGCAGTCAAAATAAGTGACAATGTAAATAGTGTGTACTTAGTGTAGTGACAGTAGTGGGGGGAGTGTGAGAGTCAGAAAACTCTATCGTTGGTAAGAATTTTATGTTTTTAAGAATTTTATTTTTAAACAAAACAAAATTAATAGAGAGGGAAGGGATTAGCTCAGTAGTAGCGCGCTGGGCTAGCAACGGGGAGATCACGGGTTCGAATCCAGCCATGCTACCCTTAGATTTTCTCTTCCTTGGAGACCCTACAGCTCACTGTCCGGTGATGGACAGTGTTATCTGTAACAGGAGAACACTGTCTGGAGGCTGGCAGTGCACTGAGAAGGGTCCGGGCGCAAATGACCACAGATGCTGAGACGCCTTAAATAAAAAAAAAAAAAAAAATTAATAGACTCTTTTCATTTTTTCTGTTTTATTCTTTTAATTTTTTATTTCTTTTGTCATTCATTTATTTTCTGTTTGTATTTCTTTTATGTATTTTTGTTTATTTTCTTAATTAATTTAAATTTAATTTTAATTAATTTAATTTTATCAGCTTATAAATGGGATCAAGCGATCAAATATGCACTGGTGGCTTGTCCGGTGACGAGTCTACCACGTCTGTCACCGCAGAAAAGCGTACTTGCGCTAAAGAAAATTCACCAAAAAAAAGCAAAAAACTCTCTACCACAAAGACTCGTTCATCATCTAAACGAGGCGCCAACATCCATCTACCAACTCCACCAGTACCGCCATTCACTGCATCAACCACTTCATGCAACTCTTTTGATGTCACGGTCCTCTAGGAGTAATTACATATAATCCTATTTCTCCTCTCCAACAAGAGGAAACCATGGGAACTGCTCCTCCTACATTACTTTCACGACCTCACAAGCCACCGCCCATTTATGTAAAAAACGTAAAGAGGTATGCTGTTTTCTGCGTGGCTCTCTCACAAATTGTAGGCAGGAATAACAGATCTCATCATCAATGCCACAACCGTGGAGAGCTATAGAGGTATTATTACTTACTTAAAAGAACTCAAGGCGGATTACCATACATTTCAATTACAATATGAAAAGGCTTACCGAATAGTCATCAGATATCTACAACAGAGCACTCCTACTGACTTCATCCAACAGGAACTGACTGAATTTAGTTCACACTATCCGAAACGTTGCTCCAGTTGTACACCCGGCAACCTGACAAACACTCCCGTTATTTTTGTTGACTTAGAACCCCGCCAAAACAACAACGAAGTCTTCAGTATCGACAGACTGTGTTATACTAAACTTAAAATTGTAGAGCCTTTCAAGCAAAGACGAATAGTCCAATGCAAGCGATACCAAGAATATGGGCATACGCGATCCTATTGCCAGCACAAACCTAAGTGCGTTAAATGTGCTGGTGATCACCTCACATCGGACTGTAGTAAACCTAAAGATACACCTCCGAAATGTGCTCTATGTGGCGATGAGCATTCAGCAGCCTACAAAGGATGCATTGTTCACCGAGAATTGCAGCGCGCAAGAAGATCTCCCGTCTGCGAGCATCCTCTGCTCAGAGAAGACAGCCAACAAGCAATCCAGCTCCACCACAACTTAATAGAAATAATTTTCTATCATTGGAGTCCCAACCAATAAACAAAAATGTATCTTTTGCACAAGTGGTCGCAGGGCCTAAGACTTCCCAAAACCTTCCCCCTCCTACCATCTCTTCCTCCTCTGGCGATATCGTCATGCTCCTAAATTCATTCTTAACTGATTTTAAATCCCTGATAACACTTCTAACCTCAACAGTTACTCACCTTCTTCCCAGCCGCGCAAATCCCCTGATTTACACTCCCTCTCCATACTCCTCTGGAATGCGAACGGACTTAACCAACATACACGTGAACTCGATTTCTACACGACAAACGCATAGACGTGGCCTTAATAACTGAAACTCACTTCACTGATAAATCTCGATTTCTCATTCTCGAAATCTCGGCTACACCACATATAACACCAATCACCAATCACCCAGACGGGACCGCACATGGTGGACCCGCAATCCTCATCCGCACTTCACTTTCGCATTTCCTTATACCCTACAAACCGGCTCCTTATCTCCAACCTACCGTGATAACTCTGCTTTCGGAGCCCTTTTTCTATACCATAGCAGCAGTATACTGTCCGCCGAATCATGTCATTCATTAAAACCATTTCCTCTCCTTTTTCTCATCCCTTAGTCCTCGTTTTATATGCGGTGGTGATTGCAATGCACAACACCCTAGATGGGGCTGCCGAATGGCCGCTCCATAACCCTCTCTCTCAATCCAATCTCACCTATTTATCTCCTTCCCAACCAACTTACTGGCCAACTTCTCCCCATAAACGCCCCGAGCTACTCGATTTCTTTATATGTTCAAACTTAACTTCCCTTTTCACTGATATCTTCGTCCCAAACGCCTATCTTCCGATCACAGCCCGGTCATCCTAACTCTTGACATCCATCCCAAACCAATACCTCCTCGACCAACCTTCATAAACGGCTCTATTGGCTGGGACCTTTTTAGGGATAACTTAACACAGAAACTTAACTTAAACGCTCCTCTGAAAACACCTTCACAAGTTGACGATAACGTTGAACTACTAACTAACTCTGTCCAACAAAGTCTCCACCATGCTACTACTACTACTGCTAACCAATATCACAAATCATCTGTAACCTACACAACCTTCCTTTCTATATCAGGACACTTATCACACTTAAACGGCCAGCGAGAGCCTGCTGGCACCGCACCCGCGATCCTTCTGACAAAAAACCTTCAATCAATTGACACGACAGCTGACTAACGAATTGCACAAGTTCTACAACGACCAGTACTCCAAATACACTCTTACTCTCACAACTCAAGACAAATTCACTTTGGTCCGCTACAAAAAAGATTCTGAAATACAAAAAACTTCTCAACCTCTCCAACGCCCTGACGGGTCCTGGGCGAAATCCGACGAGGAGAAAGCCCATTACCTCGCCTCCTACCTCTACCATCCTGAAATAGAGAACCCAAAACACAGCAACACCATCACCCAGGAACTTGATATCCCACTTCCTCTTTCACTCCCGCCTAAAGCATTCACACCAAAACAAGTTCTGAAAATAATCCGCAATATTCATCCTTAAAAAAGCCCTGGATACGATCTTATCAACACTCGCATCCTCTTACAGCACCCACCTAAGGCCATCGTTTTCCTAAGATCCTACACAATACTATACTTAGAACAACTCATTTCCCTATACTTTGGTAATTTTCTTCAATCCGCATGATTTCCAAACCTAATAAACCCGTTCATTCCCCTTCCTCTTATCGATCCATTAGCTTATTACCATTACTAGGAAATTTTTTTGGAAAACTTCTTCTATCCCGCCTTCATACTCCATTAACTCCACTCAATATTATTCCTGATCACTAATTCGGTTTCCGCATTATCACTCTACCATTCACCAAGCACACAGAGTTGTAGACACCATCGCTACCTCCCTTGAGCGGAAGCAATACTGCTCGGGAGCCTTCCTCGACATCTCTCAAGCGTTTGATCGGGTATGGCACCTGGGCTTATTGTGGAAACTTAAGGGCATCCTTCCTTCCACTTATTACCTCATCCTCAAATCATATCTTGCCGATTGCCATTTCATGGTTGTCCAATGAACCTCATTTTCCCATATTTCCTATTCACGCTGGCGTTCCACAAGGAAGCATACTCGCTCCCCTTCTTACACAGTATGTACTGCTGACCTCCCACTACATTCTGATACGGTCACCTTTACCTTCGCCGACGATACGGCCATCCTATCCCTTCATAATGATCCCGTCATGTCAGCTAGACATCTTCAATCCCAACTCAACATCCTTGAATCCTGGCTCCGAAAGCGGAGAATAAAGGTGAATCAACTCAAATCTAATTACATAGTCTTCACATTAAATCGATAAACCCTTCCTCTTATATATTTCAACCATATTATTTTACCTCCCATCACAAAAGTTCGTTACCTTGGTCTCAATCTTGACAACGACTAACCTGGAATCCCCATACTCGACTAAAAAGAACTGAACTGAATAGCAGATACAAAATACTAAAAAACTTCCAGACAAACGTTAGTAGAGGGAAAATGCCGAAGCTGGCACACCTTTCTGAGAGGCAACTTTCCCCTCACCACCGGCCCCCTTTGGTTACGGCCTTGACCCCC
>JAAEAF010004501.1:0-85308 GCA_011037195.1 Triatoma infestans | reverse complement strand
TTGGTTTTAATTGACCATATTAATGTCAAGTACCCCACACGTTTGTAACTTTCAAAGAGATTTTCTTCCATAGCCATCAGTCTTCATCCAGCGGAGGCTATCTTTTAATAAGTATCACAATGATCTTTCTTTCGAAACTTGTCCCTCTTCCTCTTTAATGGCTCGCCGAAAGTTGATCACAATTAAATTTTGGCTTTCCTATATCTCTTGTTATATTTGCTTGTCTAGGGGATTAGTGTGACGTTGCTGTGTCTTTCACGGAGCTCTCTCAGGCTTCTGGTTAGATTCCTTACTGGACATTGTGTTTAAGGAGACATCTCTATATAAAGGGGCTCATGCCGGATCCATTTCGTAGAGTCTGTGAGACAGAAGAGGAAACACCCATCCATCTTATGACAGATTCCCTGGGAAGTGAGGAAATTAGGTTCAGGATCCTTGGTCGGAACAGGATGTCTGTGGAAGAGCTTAGGCTATTTCCCCTTAATGTTATTGTCCGATTTGTTAGGACTGCGATGAATCTTAGATGGATTAGACCCGGGCGTGGTATTTGTTCTGGACCCGGTTTGTTGTTTTTTTGGGGCCCAGTGGGGCTTTGGATAGCGTAGTGTTTGGTCTGTCCCCACACGAATAATAATAATATATCTTCTGTTGTCAAGTTCAAAATTTAATCATAAATAGAATTTTACAAATTTAATTAGATAATTTGTGGTGATGATGTGTACGTTACACATTCCTACAGAATATAGTACAGTTGGAGCTCCTGAGGAACTTTCCCTTTAGCAGAAAAAAAGTAGGTAATGTTGGTACTATTTATTCTACAATAAGAATGCTAAAGCTCATCTTAATGTTGTATCACTTCAAACAATACAAATTTCCCCTATTATATTTCAGATTAAACAATCTCCTTAATCAAATATTCATTTTGTTTTCATTTATTTGCTGTAGATATAGATAAATTTCATCCTGATATTATGTCACTGAAAATACTTCAAAAGATGTTAAACCAAAATGTAATATTCCATTACAATCCTAAAGAACATAATATTCCAAAAAATAAGATATTTGATAAGGTAAGTTCAAATGCTTGTATTTGATAAGAGTGTGAAAAATATTTTATCGTTTCATGCATTTTATTTGTTTAAATTGTATCATTGAGAGATTTTCTGCTCTGGAGAATATTAAATACAGCCATAGGGTACGTCTTTCTCTTCCTAATATTCTAAGATGTTTACTATTGCAATTTTTACTAAATATTTGGTTGCCCTTGAATCACATAGATGATTTAACTATAAATGATATATCTTAAGTTCCTTTAGATTTGAAACGGGTGAGCGATTAATGATTTAGCTAGCAATCAAGCTTGTGATTGAATATAATGTTATAGAATTTTTCAAACGCTTCTTATCCTTTTATATTTATTAATACTTTTTTTCTAAATTTAATTCAAGATTTTTTATGTATTTCAAGTTTTTGATAGAAAATTTAAGTTCATTGACAAAAATTCATTGAAAATTAAAAAAAAAATATCTGCTCTGTAACACTTGACACGGAAGTAGTACTTTTAGAGGCAAGCTTAACTGCTACTGTTCACCCAGAACACCCAAAAAAAAATCAATCTTTGCAGGAAACTGTTTCAAATAAAAGTGATAGGTATTTATAGATAATATTGGGAGTTTAAAGAAAAGCGTTGGTATCATGTTCGAGATAATCACGAAAAACTGGGGAAAAAAAAACATTCACTAAAGTCACATATTCGGTTGATGGATTTCGTCTGATGTGGTGGTAGTGCCAAAGCGGAATATATTTATTTATTCTGTACAGCAATAACAGTCACTTAGGCCATAAAAATTGCAGTCAAATACAAGGAAAAAAAGGATATATATACACAAGAGAATAAAAAAAAAGTATCACAAGATTATACATAAATACAAATAAATAAACTGCACACAAACACTAGGAGATTTTTACTATAGACAAAGATTTGTAATATAGCTTTTATTAATATAAATTAAATCCTTCTCAGAGGGAATTAAGTTATTCCAGCTTCTGCAGCAACGAGTGATTAGATCTCTCTGTTGGCTGAATGTTTAGATGCTGAGATTGGTAGTGCAAATGTTGGAGTCCGTCTCAGTCTAACGGGAGGCACATAAAAAGGAAGGCTTGATAATAGTGCAGGGCAGTCTATATCTCCATTAAACAGTTTGAATATAAATAGGAGGTGGAGGTCTTTCCGTCATCATCATTTTCCAATGATTCTCATAAGATGTCTTCTAAGAGCCTTTCATTTCTCCTCAGGAAGTAGACAAACTTATTTTGAAGCCTTTCGATTATTTTGATGCCCTCAGCAGTATATGGAGACCATATAATAGACGCATGTTCGAGCTTCGAACTGACTAGTGCGTGTACAAAACCAATGGAGCCTTTACATCAACAATTTCCCTGCAGTACCTCCAGAGAAAGCCTTGAAATTTGGATGCTTCCCTGCATACATAGTCTACGTGGAAACTCAGTGTCAGACCTGAGTCCAGCGGGACACCCAAATCTTTTACAATTTCAATTCTCTTGACCTTTACCTCACCCAGATAGTAACTGGCTCCGAGATGCTTTGCCTTCCTGGAGAACGTTATTACTGAACATTTATCAATATTTAACTCCATATGATTATTATGTACCATTTAAATTCCTTTGAAAGCTTATTTTGTAATATTATAGAGTCATCTCTAGATTGCACTTTCAAAAACAGTTTGGAATCATCAGCAAAAAATAATGATTTAATGTCCTCTAAGTTGGCCAGTAGCTCATTTATACATATATATAGTTTGAGCTTGATATTTTGTTACGCACAATATAAATGATAACATTTGACATTACAATTATAACAATGGTTATCTCGGTTTTCTTCTAGACCTTTTACAAAGAAGGTAATTTCATTCTTATCTACATATCAGAGTTATTTTCCGTGGTAGCCTGCTTCTTTTTGTGGTCATCGAAGGGTTTCGGGCGTTCGCCAATCTTCAGGATGCATTTGTCAAACAATGTGATAACACAGACTTTCACTCAGTGTGTGTAAACTGAATTTGCTCTGTGCAAGTATCTGCTATCACACTGTTTGACAAACGCATCCTAAAGATGAGCAAACGCCCGAAACCGGTCGATGACCACAAAAAGAAGCAGGCTATCACGGAAAAAATCTCTCTGATGTTTTCCAGCTCTGCGGAACCAACCACCACAACTATTATATACATATCTTCTTCACAAACATATCGTTCCAAAAAAAAAAGAAGAAAGCTTGAGAACTTCTGTATTTGTCAATAGATAATTAACACCGAAATTTATATTACTATTTTAAATATATAAAGTATTTTAAGTATATTTAGGGCGGACTTAGTGACTCATATAAGACCATACTCAACCTTATGGATTTTTTCGTGTACATTCCTTTAGATTTTTCTATTATGAATTATTTTGTTCAGACAGTATACACACTTCATACATCAAACTAATCGTTAAAAACCTTTTTTTTTCATAGTTAAGGTAACGCAAAACATGGAAGAACTGTAGATCTTTCAGCTCGCAATGTATTTTCCCTAAAAGAATCGTAACGCAATACATGCATTTCCAGAAAAAACTAAATTTCAAAAAATTACATCGCTGCTTTCCTCTCACAGCAGTAAGAGAAAAAGTGTGTAATAGTCAATTGTATATAAAAAAAAGAAAAGAAATTAATCCCAATATGGCATGATGTACAAACCTAGCATTGCTCTTCTCAGTATAAATTTGGATGAGAATATTCTAAGAATCGCCAAAAAAAATGATTGCCTTGTTTTTGAGTTTGTCAGTTTTTTTTTTAAACTAATTTTTATACGTTATATGCAAAGTTAGAGATTTTTTTTGTATGAAATAATATTTTTTATTCTAAGAAATTAAAAAGATTAAAAATCCCTGTACGTTGCTAAATGATGCTGCAATTTATCTGTTTTTATAGGATTCCACAAAGGATGCGTTTATAATGATACTAGAAGGAAGAGTAGAAATATTGATTGGCAAAGAGAAAATAAAATGTGAAAATGGTCCATTTTTCTATTTTGGCGTTTCGAATCTTATTGATGAAACTGGTTAAGTTAAATTTTAATCTGAAGACAGACAAACAGATAAAAAAAATGAGTCGTCAAATTTTCAAAAGGGAGTATTTCCATATCTTAAAACAGGAGTAAGAGATAGTAAAAATTTCAGAGAACATATAAATTTATATCTCGTTTAATTTAAACGAAAAGCTTTAAGATTTCTTTTGGAATAACGATATAAGAAAAATCTGATTTGAAATATTCATTAACAACTTTCTCTTATTAATACTTACCGGTTCTAAGTGATATTTCCCTTCAGTCTTGAATTTTTTTTTAAATTTTCAGTTGTCTTTAATTTATCGAGATAATGAAACTGTACATTATAGTGACATGATTGTTTAAAAGTTATGCCTCACTCGTAGCTTCCCTACAGTCTACGAGTATTTCTGGAAAAGAAGTTTCCAATAAACTTGGTAGGTGTACAAGTTTAAAACAAAATCACCGAAATCGCTTTCGAGAAAATTGCAAATAACTGGAAAACCCAGTTATCTGAAATCTCACTTTTTCGGATTTTCTACCAACAAGACTTTCATTGAATAGAGAGGTTGGACTTCTACTTTTAAAGTTGATTTCTATAGTATGTGATAGAAACTTTAAAAGTGGAGGTCTGAAGAGAAAAGAAAATCCAAAACTGATCAGGATTTAGGAAAATAAGAAATATTGTCACGTAAACAATTTGATATTGCCCACAATTAAAGAGATATATTTCCCTTATTCGTCAATGTTTTATTAAATGAATTTATTTCTCCTGATAGTTGGCAGGATCTTACATTATTTCAAAATAACACTTTGGGAAGTATAAAGTCACTCACCACTCACTTTAAAGTAATAAGTGATGGGCCATTTCTAGTTATTGTTTGAAGAAAATTGAAAACAGTTTACAAAAAAAAAATCGTAAATGAAAATATCGTTCAGTTGATAGATCGACAGTTGTTCTTCTGAAATGAGTTCTGGTTGATGGATTTGAAGATGAAACCTTCATGTCGGTATACCAAAACGGAATATAAAGTTTGAGATTCTTGACAATTTTTAGTGTAGATTTATTTATTTCTGTACCTCTCGCTCAATCGTGCTGTCTCTTACCCCCCTCAACACAGAAAGAAAGACCATCCGCTAAATTTTTCGTTTAGTTAGGATCAAAACAAGTATTTGTTCAGAAAAACTCAATTGAAAAGCTGTTACGTTTCAACACTTCTTGTTACAGCTATGAGAAAGTAAAGACAAACAATGTGATGCCAAATATCTGATCAATAATAGTCTCATACAATTTAAATTTAATATTGACATACTCTCTTTTGCACCATTTGATTTTTTAAGGACATACTCGTTTAGTGAGTAAATATTTGATTTTTTTAATTTAGGTAGTTAAAATGGAAACATAATGATACTCCTTGTGGTTGATTCCGCAGAGCTTAAAAGCATCAGAGTCAAAACAGTATATCAACTAAATTTGATCATTTATATTATATATATAATTTATATTCTATTTTGCCAAAACCATCCTGATGATGGGCGAACGCCCGAAACCAGTCGATGACCACTTAAAGAAGCAGGCTATCACGGAAAATATCTCTGATAATGACACTCGCTCACACTTCTTGTGTTCGCAGGTCTTTCAATACTAATGTGAACGGGAAAGTAAGCAATCGCCCTTGTTTGGTAAGGGATACTGTCCCTTTTGCAGCTCTTCCTTATTTTCAATTAAAATTCCAATACATTTAAAATTCTTTTGAAATCTAAACTTTTTGTTTAGACAACTATATGGTAACTTCCATCTCAATGACACCATTGTATCAATTTCTTATTGGTTGGATATACTCCCTATTGCTATTGGACGACTCAAATATTGATTGGGCTTAATAAATTGTCAAATTTCAGTATTTATAAAGTGGGCGTGTCTGTCGGGCAATAACGAACATTTGTGATTTTTAATTAAGTTAAAAGCTTAGCTCATAAAAGTCCTGATTCATAATGTAAACACAATTAATCCCAATCATATAAACAAAAATATTAATATTATAGGGTACACTTTGAAACTAATTCATCAGTTTAATTTCAAAATCTTTGCTGGTAGTTTTAAAATTGAAAATATGTTTACTGAAAGCGTATATGTATGTTAGTAGAAATGCTATGTTAAATGAGTACCGGAAGAGTTGAAAATGCGAGATATTTACGGGGGTGATTCCCTTTCAGAAATTACAGTGAACGGAGTTTGAAATCGCCATGATTCTATATTTTAACTTAAATAAATTAAACCTTACGCATTGTTTCAGATCAGTCTCCTGATTGTGAAATGTCAGTAGTTCCAGTTGGAGAAATTTTTTATCTTAAGATACAAAAAGGGCTGTACTCAGCTGCATTGAAAGCTACTTTGGCTGAAAAAACAGGAGAAAAGCCAGATTTAAATAATGAATCATATCTTGTACGTAAACGTCAATCATGTGATAATTTAAGTGTGATACATTTTTTAAAATTTATTATATAACATCTTGATGCTTGCTGCAAACGAAAATGTATTTTTTTAACTTTCTTATCACCAGTATATTATTATAGTCTTCAGTCATCCAGTATACTCTTCTCAAGTGTGAGGCCTGTGCTATGCGTAAAGGACTCAGCTTAAATTTCTGAACATTCTTTTAGGTTTTGCTTCAAAATACACTAGATTATAATTTCAGATTGGAGACGGGTTTTTTACATCTAATATCGAGGATTTTCAAGCGGGCTGTCAATTTATGGATTAAAATTCTCTCCATGTCTGCTGAAAGATTGCCGCGTATTTGCTATGACTCCTTAGTAAAGAACATTGATAATAAGATTGTTCCGTTTAATTGGGCATCTAGATTAAAGAGATTTGTTTTCTACAATTGAGGGGCAGGATGTTTGGGATCTCCAGGACAGGGAATTGGAATTACTGGACAATAATCATCCTGTCCACCCTCATCTGCCTCTTTCCTCTTCAACTACTTTCTTTGGTCGCGGCCTCTGCAACACGGTCTGCATAGATCATGCTTATGTTGTTATGGAGCGGAGAGCTTTCTTGCAGTTACTTTCAGCTGCAATCCCCTTTCTGCTCAATATCTTATTTGCTGCCATTGCACAATCATTGAAAGTCAAAATAGCTTCATACCCACTTATTCTAAGAGTCTGAGCACCAACAAATACATTTTTTGGAATACGCTTCCAGAAGCAGTTGTTTAGGCTTTCATTTACATTCCATGAACACATTTTTTTCAATAGACTTGGTTGGCTAAGTTCTCTACAAATTGATCAGTAGCCACTATGGCTAATGATAAGGAAGGTTTGTGGCTATAAGTTCCACCAGTTTTCTGGTATTTACACCTTGAATCTGCTCCTTTTGACAAAGTTGGTGCATAGGTTTGTTGTCTTGAACATTTATGATAGAATGTTGCCCATATTGCTTGCTGCATAGTTCTCACATTATTTACTTTCCTCCTGATTTCCAATCTATAGAACTGCCATAGTTTGTCAATTTCTGTATCTGTCAAGCGATCCGTCCCACCAACACCTTTATCATCGCTTAGTTTCATACTTTTAACTTCTTTCTTCCATCTGCGAAGCCTGGTGCCAAGTCCTTTCATTACATGGTCTATGCATTCCAGCTATTCAATTAGCAAGTCACCATATGGTTTTGCTTCATTTACTTTCATAAAATCCGTCGGAATTTCCATTCCTTAAATAGTTGTACCGTAGCCCACTTTCACTTTCAGATCTGCTGAACATAGTCACTGCTCCCACAGCCCCCATTAGCCCTATCATAGTTTTTTACACCATTATGGCTTTCATTTTTTTTTGGCATCCATGACAGTATTTAGACAACACATACATAACAACAAGCTTACCAGTATCAAATAATGATGCCGATCCACCTCCATGATGGAAGAAAGACCTCTCTTCTAGCCATATTTCAAAATAAACTTACAAAGCTATGAAAAAACCAACCATGAACAGCTGACAAGCAACAAGCAGAATGGCCAACATAACTAAAAAAAACATGACCATTATTGAAAACTAAATTTCTCTATAAATCTATGAAAAATAAAATAAAATTCCCAAAAGTAGGCGAGGCATGTCATATTTAAAAGACTACTGGGAGACGTAATCATTACCTTCATAGAATCATATATCAAACTGTAAAGGAATGTAGATTGTAGGAACAAACTAAAAATATTAGTATGACCATTTTACACATCCTGGTTAACATAATATCAACATCTGTGGTCATTATTATTATTATTTAATTTTATTACTTTGTATATTTTATATTTTATTTGAAATTTGAAAATTATGTATATACGAGTTGTGTAAATTAAGTAATGAGACTGATTTTTCATCTTTTTTTTATTCAAATAAAATTACAATTCAACATTGTCCCCTTCAAAGTAACTACCTTGGGAAGCCACACAACGCTGAAGACGATTCTTCCATTCGTCATAGCAGTGCTGAAACTCGGATACTGGAATAGACTTCAGTTGGATCGGTTACGGCTGTTTGAATATTCTCCAGTGTTCCAAAATGACGTCCCTTGAGGTGATTTTTCAATTTGGGGAACAAAAAAAAGGTCACATGGACTCAAGTCGGGTGAAAAAGGAGGCTGAGGAGCCACAGGAATGTTATTACTGGCCAAATACTATTTTTCTACTACTATTTTTTGGAACCATTTTTGCACAAATTTTTCTCATCTCCAATTCATTAGTCAAAATTTGATGAACGGTTGTGTGAGTCAAATTCAACTCTTCGCCGATCATTCGGACTGTCAAACGACGATCTGAACGCACGAGATCGCGGATTCTGCCAACATTTTCGTCGGTTCTTGAAGATGAAGGCCTTCTGCAAACGACTTAAATCACCTAAAAACCTGTGCTCTCGACAAAATATTGTCTCCATAGACCTGGCACAGTTTTTCAAACGTTTCCGTTGCACTGTGCCCAAGTCTGAAGCAAAACCTGATAGCACAACGTTGCTCGTAATTGATGTCACTCATTTTGAAAACGCACTAAAAAAACCTTGCTCACAAAAAAAGTCACTACGGACAGTGCAACAACTCTAGCATTTTCAAATTTGCACTGGACGTGTATCAGATGTTTACTTGCCCTACCACGCATGCACCGCGTCTCCAGTGTTGCCAGATCGAACACTAGAAAATCAGTCTCATTACTTAATTTACACACCTCGTATACACAGTAAATACTATGGTGCTGTATAGTATTATGTATGCAGGGTGTCCCATTTAAACGGGCCACTTTTGAAATAACTCTTAAACGAAGGAAGATATCTAAAAAGTGAAGATAACGTTTGTCGAAGTATTTTCGCTCTGGTTTATGATGGTGTTAATCTTTTTTGAATTTTATTACCGCCTTACACACCTTAAATCGGTGGTTGAAAGTGGCGATTTCTTTTTGACCTCCACTTTTTACTACTGTATTGAAAACTGTTTAAAAAAAAAAAAATGAAGAAAAGCCGTTAATTTCACTTCAATATTTCAAACCGCTGCCGCTTTCATAAAGATTAAATTTTCATAGATTTTTTCCTATTTCTCTGTTTCACAAACTAAAATTACAAGCGGTTTTCTTATTAATTTCGAATAAATAAGAGAGTTCAAATGCCGATAAAACTTAAAAACCTATTTTAAAACCATAAGTGACTTAAAAATCAGGTAAAACATCATTAAAAAAAAACAATTTTCCAGTTTATTTACAAAACTCGATAAAAAATTATTTCCTATTTGTTCAAAATGATCTCCTCGGCTTACACGGCACAAGCGCAGTTGCTGCCCAACAGATGATGTTGCTAATCGTATAATGTCTACCGGAATTGCTAAGAAGTTTTGGATTAAGTCTTCTCTAAGTACTTCTGGAGTTGTTAGTTTCTTGGTATAATTTTTTTGTTTACAAGATTACCCAAATAAAAAAATTAAAAGGGCTTGAATCTGAACATTCTTTTCTGACATTCAATGGCACATCCTCCAGCAACTATTGTAACTCTTGGCAAATAAAATTACCTTATTCTTGCCCATTTAAGGAAACCTGGTGGAAAGTATGGGCCAATAGTTTTGTCTCCAATCATTCCGCACAGACAGATGTTCAGTGAACAAACATTATGTTCACTTTTTAATATCTTCCTTCGTTAACGAGTTGTTTCCAAAGTGGCCCATTTAAATAGGATACTCTGTACAATGAGGGCAACTCATTGCTACAATTGTCAAACTTATAAGCAATAAATAAATAACATCCAGCAATTACACTCTTGATCGTTAGTTAAATGGCCAAGATTATCGTTGGTCACATCCTTATTAGTGATTTATGCGTCCTATAAATAAAATAATCACATATGTAACCCATACAATAAAAATTATTATGCTATAACTCTATTGGCCGAAAGTTGTGATACTCTCCAATCCAAGATTAGCTGCCAAGCTTGTGAGTGAAATTATCAGTATAATTCTAGTATGTCAAACAGCGCACTTGTCACAACTAATAAATGGAAATATAAAAAAAAATGTTTCTAATTTTTCCTAAAAATATTTAGAGAACTTAAATTTACTAGTGATGAAAGACCCTAAACTCCTTAGGAGAGGAGGGGTCATTTACTAGACCATCGGGGATAAATTAATAAGCGTATGCTGGCTGCGAAGCCGGGGTATAGCCCTCCCGAGGATTCTAATCTAATCTAGTAGAATTAGCTATTTCCTAATCATCTCTTTTGAAAGAATCTTTATCTTATACAAAATAAGCCAATAGACTTGGTATTACTAATTAATTGCTCCCTGAATACAAAAATAAAAACAAAAAATTAGCGAAGGGGCTATATATTAAATATCTTCATTCTTTAAAACTGGTACCAGACATTTTATGTCACGTTATATGTTTCCAATACATGAATGTTACATGTTATAAACTATAGAGGCTAAGGGAAGTGTCTCACAATATAAAAAGTGCCGTCCTAATAGCAAAAAAGGGATGCTGCAAAGACACCTTTTTAAGCTGTTTTTTCCGCGCTAGAATTGAAATGAGAAATTAGTAACTAATATCACGGACAAAAATGAAATATTAAGTAAAAGTTTATTTTTTATTTATTCACCCAATATCCCATTAATTTAGCGTTAATTGGGAAAAATTTTATTTACTATTAATTAGTATACTAAAAAATAATTTCCTACGAAATAAATTGTAGCGGACATTTATAAGCGATTCAACCGGTCATTACAAGATCTATCTTACAAGATAAATACGTGTAATTCAGCGCTAAATAAATTGTTATAACATAAAATTAGTATATGCAATGAAACATTTTATCTATATAGATACCAAATTCTATATAGATTGGTACATGCTAAAAAAGAATTACTTATTTCAAGTTGATATTAATCCTGAGATTTTATCCTTCATTTTTATATTTCTTTCGTTTTGATTTCTGTTCCATCGTCGGAGTTGGGTTTCTCTTTCATCAAATTCATGTAGAGATGTGAACTTCCATTTTCAAATATCTGTCATACAAGAAGACATTTAGTGATAATTGGATACGGTAAACTGCTACCATAATTGATAAAATTAAAGTATTGGAGAGAGCAGAACTCGAGTTTCTAGCTAGAAACGCTAATTATCATGAACTTTATAAAAGTCTTAGCTATGATGTTACTTACATGGAGTCAGATTTAGATCATTTTTCTAAGCAAACAATATTTAAGGTTCGTACGGAAGGCCTAAATTTGAATTATAAACCTTGGATTGCCTGAATCAATTATTTCTCTGTGTAACCTCAAATGTGTGGAAAGTACCCTCCACTTTTTGGCTGAATGTCCGATTTTGAATGAATTTAGTGTCAGATATTTTAAAAAACAGGTATTAAATAAGGAAGAAGTTTTATGTTTACTAAATGGTTGCGATTGGAGTGCTCTGACAAATTTTATTAAATATGCAGGACGCTGTATAGAACTTTTTTAGTTAGTGAATTTAATTATTAATCCGCATTTCTCTCTGTTTTATTATCATCATTATTATTGTAATTAATTAGATATATACACTAAGACACCATGGTTCTTTTTCTTTCTTTTTTTTTCTCGTTCTTTTTCTCATGTATATATTTTTCAAATTTAAATAATTGTCAAAATATGAATATTTACTTTATCAATTTCTAATTTATTTTATCACTTACTATTATTTCAATTTATTGTTTATTCAGTTATTGTTTCTATTCAAACGAGACTCCGGCAGTCGGTTGTTAACCATGCCATTTCGTTTATTGTGGAAGATTATGTATTAATTTACTTATTTGTTTGCAAATAAACTATTACTATTATTATTATTACTGTCATACAACAAAGGATTAAATCTCAATATTACCCAGCATTGCGGACTCAATCATATAATAAATATATATATTTTTTAAAGAACTTATTTCAAGATGAAGAAAGTGAAATGGAAACATCATTATATGTGGCCAGATTTAGCGGCAGAAAGTAGGGACAAATCTGTATTAAAAAGATTATTTCTGAATAAAATGGAGAAGAAATTAATGCGCCAGATCCAGGCAAGACTGAAATTCACTAAAGAATACTTCTGGAAAGGTAAATTAATGCTTATTTTATAGACTACATCAGTAAGCCACAATAAAAGATAGTAGTATATCTCTAGTTAACTAAAAACTGTTCCAACATATAACAGTTTCCCAATAAGTTTCTCAGAGTAGGAATATTACCTTATTTAGTGGGTGAATGCAGAGGTCTAACTGGTTTCGCTCAAAGGAGCAAAGCAGAGCTCTTTTGGTGCCCTCCCCAAGCAACATACGTGCCTGACTACAATATCTTAAATCTCCAACTCCTTCAAGCATTCTCTAGAGTGTTGCCCACGGAAAAATGCAGAACCTAGTATTACTGAAACGGGGACCTTGACCTAGTTATGGTACACCGTTTCGCTCCTCACGATTCTGACACCTAGGGCTAGACACCCTACCTATTTTGTGTAAATGAATGGTTACCCGAAAGTTTCTAGCCAATACATCTACCACGACTCTCAATCGTTCAATCGTACACTGCTCAGGAGAGAAGATATTTCAAGTCCCCCTCGTGTTACACCTTTTATAAATCTCTTAGCTGTAGGCATTCTTCCGTGTTCTTCCAATGTTTCTCCAGTTCCCTATTCCTCCATTGTTTGACTTACTATTGCAAAATTGCTAGGTTATGGCTACTGCTGATTCGGGACCATAAAACGATAATGAAGACCCCATTTAGACTAATCGTCCGCCCTTTCATTGCTCTCTAAACCCGCATGTGATATTGTTGGCTATCGGTTAATAGTTTACCGCAGAATTTCTTCCAGAAGCTCTCTTAAAAATAAAATATAGATGAAATTTTATTTTTAAGAGAGCCGCTGAAGATGGCAAATAACTTTGCTCTAAGTCGAGACTGAATAAAAAAAAAACTCTTAAAACACTTGTTTGTTTACCACAGAAATCGCCTGGCCACTAAGCCAACAACTATACACATCAAGTATAACAATTTCAAAATATTTTAGAGAATGTTCTGTGTGTGTGTGAACAAAATATCATCAAAGCAAAAAATCGCAGGAAGCTCGAACTTGTAATTTCGGTTGCAATAATCGCATCTAACGCGAAGGTTTTGGGCATCAACTAGAACAAAATGGTTTTCCATAAGTTTACCTTATAAACATTGTTACAGATGGAAACTACTAATAAAAGTTGAGCGTGCTTATATCGGCTCAATACGTGATTACTCACGCCGCTTCTTCCGATGTAAAGTGGGTGGTCTGTACTGTGTAACGTTCTTTTAGTATTTCTATTAAATTTATTTTTGATAGGTTAATTCATCCAAACGGAATGATAGTTTGAAGTTGCTGCGATTCTTTTTCAAGTTTCTACGACAGCTCCCAATTTGGTTGCTCAAAAAACGAATGCATACGTAGAACAAATTTGATTTTTTCATTTAAAAGGTTTTTTTAAACAAATCTAGAACAAGATGACAAAGCAAATAAATAATACTTAAAACAGTAAATAAACTAACTATTAATATTAATAAACTAACTCAAACTATAATTCAAAGGGATGGATGCACCAAGGATATAGGCCACTTTCTAATAAGGATGGGATAATCCAAAATATGTATTGGTATGAATTACTAAAACTAGAATATAATTTATAAGAGAAAGGACTGTTCCCTCAAAGTACAAAATAAAATTGAGAAATAAATGTTATAACATTGGTTCCCGCGCTTTATTTAATTTTAAATATTTAGCCTCTAAAAACACTTGAATGCAAGTCATTTCACAATAAAATAAAATAAAATAATTCAATCAACGTCAATTTATAAAACTTAATTACAAAATAAACATTAAAATTTAATCTATAAATTATAGGTTATTAATAATATAACCTCAATTGGTTTGGAGAGGTAGTATATGTATAATATGAAATCATTATTTTATCACCTAAAGGTGTTGTTGTCACAGTGGCCCGATCTTCTCAAACCTGATAAAAGGAACGTATGCAGTGTAAGTGCAACTGATCTTACCTATCAACTGGTGAATATAATACAATTTCATTGATTCCGATCGATTCCAATAGATATGAAAATGGACTCTGGAAAAATTAAGTTTAGTGCAAGAAAGAAAAAGCCTGTAGAATTATCAAGAAGAAAGTGCCATAACAGAAGGTAACTCGAAACGGCGGTCTGAGATCGCTAATTCATTGAAATTGTCTACAGCACCTAGAAAACGCATCTCTAAACTCAAGAAATTCTATAACGTCCAATCTGCCAGTAAGTTGAGAATCTGAGGTTCAGAGGACAATTAGCAGAATCGATCGATGTCTGCTGATAGAATTGTGATGACCCAATCGATGCCACTGTGACGATAGTCTGATATCATCTGTGATACCGGCTTTTAGCCGGCTACACACGTTACTGCATACTTGAACGGTATACTTGCGCAGGTCTTTTGCGCAAGTATACATGTGATCCACACGGCTCATGTATACTTGAACAAAAAACAGCTGGCGACTATGGCCGATGACGACGATCTCGCTTTAGCTGCTTTTATTTTAATTTTTTTCACTACCATATCTCGAGTTACATTTGGCTCTATTTCTGACAGTTTTGTTACTAGTCTGGCATAAGCAACATCTTTTTTACCCTTATCGTGGTAGTCTTTACACTTAATATTCCACAGACCCGGTTCGCTTTCATAAATACGAATAAATTCTTCGATAATTGATTTATGCCCCTTCCTAAAATTAGCCGACATAATTATTTATGAATTATATATGTTTTGATAAAGTAATCTTTATACACTTTTACTGACTGAGAGGTTGCACAATGACGTTTTAAACATGAACAAGATGGCGCGCACAAGTATGCAGTATGAAATTTTAAACATTTTCTGACGCGCAAGTCTTCCATACAAACGATCAAGTATGCATGTACAAGCGGACTGCGCATGTATACCGTTCAAGTATGCAGTTACGTGTGTAGCCGGCTTAAACTATCCCACTTCAGTGCTTCAGTCTATGTAGAACTCTGTTCATAGTACAACTTCTCTTTCTCCTAAAATAATAATGTTAGAATTTCACAAATTTAACGGCAGAAATTCAAATCTATTTTGTTTATAAGTTCTTGAAATTATTTTTGAAATCAAGTTGCTATTTATACATGAGTAATGGAATAATAATTCCATTATTTGCTACAATCGAATAATTTATTCAAATGTGCAAAAAAATTACTCCAATAAGATAACAATTAGTAAAATATACTTTTGGTTTTATATATTTATATATATAGGTAAAATAAAACTGAAAAAATATTTCTTGTTTCCAATGAAAAAAATTAATATTTCCAATATTAACTTTAATGATCTGTTTCTGCAGATCACTATAAAACAAAATATATACTAAATAAAGAAAGTTTACAGGAAAAAAAAAACCTTGAAATTGAAACTAACTTCATAATATTACCATACATCAGACGTTTCTAGCAACGAAACGTTTCGTGCTTTAAAACATTTGGTACGCAAATTTTGCTTCTCAAAGGAACTTTAACGAAAATTAATTACATTTTCTAAGTAGTGTAGATGGTATTGCTATTATTAATTTAGGAAATGTCCAAAAATGTGAAAACTTATTAGCCAAATAGATTAAATATAAAAATTTAACATATATAGAGCATCTTTATTAAAACTACTTAAAGCTTTTTTATTCCTATATATATATTTCACAGGTCAGGGTGCAATTTGATTTAATCTGAATTCTTCAGATATTTCATTATAATTACGATGATAAGAATGATCACTAAGAGTAATTCCACCAATTGGTGTACAGAAATAACAAAAATTCCTCATGTTTTTAAAATAATAATTCATTCAAATGTCTTCAATTTTAGTTTTAGAAAACCTAAATTATTTAATATACTTAAAATACATTTTTAATCCATAGGCTGAAGTGAAACAAGGCAATATGGAGAATATATTGCTACAGTCCATGTATTAACATCTTTTCATGGCATCATGTAATTGTGGAAAATTCCTGCAATATTGATTGTAAATCCAAGGAAGCAAAATCTATATTAAGTTTTGTATCATTTACAACACTTCTCACCTGCAAAATTTTAATTATTTTCTGTCACGATATTCTATTTATTATTAAATATAAACAAAATATCATTTCATTATTTATATAAAAATATTTACCATGGCTGTAAAAAATGCTGAATGCCTTGGATTCTCTGTATATCTTTCATACTGATCAAGACTATCTTGTAACTTAAGTGTCAAACTATCATAGTTCTTTCGCACTACTTCTAGAATCTACAATAGAAATTGTACACTGTAATCATTTTATTCATAAATAATTTTATCTTCAAAATTATTTTATTAGGATTTTAATTTTATCTATGATCTTTCTAAAAGAGCTTCGCACTGAACTTCAGAAATGAACTGAATGAAATTCACCAACAATGTTTTCTAATATCGAGTTGCAATCCGCAATTTATTTGAGATTTGGAAATCTTAAATAATTTGAAAGATAAAATACTATGTATAAAAAAATTATTTCTTTCTGATAAGGCAGAATGCTCTGGAAAACGTTTTGAGATATACATGCTATGTTTAAAAAAAAAAAATGTATTTTGCGATAGAGTCCTGGAAAACTTTTATAATAGTAATTATTTGATGTTTTTGGGCATACACCTACATACAATTTTTTACGATTTGTCCATATACAAAGTACAAATACATTTTCTTGGTCCAATATATTACATACAATTGTAAGCTTTGCTCTTATCACTGTTTGGCGTGTTCATTACAAGGAAACATTCAGCTTCAAGAATTTCCTAAGACGCATTTCCAAAACGAAACATCTGTGGGAATTTGTTCCAGTTACATATATTATACTTAATTAAAACATTCGAAAAATGACGATGGTAAGTATACGCCTTTTTTCAAGTAGCACATAGATTATTCTGAAAATATGCCGCAAAAATTGAAAATTTAACATAGTGCTGGACTTATAGAATATTTCTATAAAATAATGTCTTTCGATTTTGAATTCAGGAATCGGTGCAAATATATCTAAAAAAGACAGCTAATATAGAATGGCATTCTATTTATTTGTTCTACATATTGTAAACTGTGAGATTCGAAATTATTCAATTAATATGAAGATTTATTCTTGACTCCACATTTTTGAGATATCTAAAACATCGCTCAAAAAAACACATACAAAAACATCCCTCGCATATCAGTGTTTAT
The DNA here is from genome assembly GCA_011037195.1 of Triatoma infestans. Lineage (NCBI taxonomy): Eukaryota > Metazoa > Arthropoda > Insecta > Hemiptera > Reduviidae > Triatoma > Triatoma infestans. Next base: position 67,415 of record JAAEAF010004501.1, on the reverse strand, counting down.
ACAATTTATGTAATTGTCTTTAAAGTGTAGTTGTGTTATACTACACAACTTATGTATCGCGGTGGAATTTTTCCTGTAAGTACGCACAATCAATGAATTCTACAACTATCTCTGCATATACTACGTTTATTGTTTTGATTATTGGAAGTGTCAGTGTAAACAATATTGCTCATCTTGTTAGCTGGGATCTTAGAGGAACCGGTTAGTTCCACTTTCCCCTAAGGGCGAGTTAGTTAGCATGAAACTAAAAACTGAACAGAAGTTTCACTCTGACATTTTCATTGTTAATTAAAACTACCATCTAAATAACATTTGGCAGTTCCAAATGATACGAAAATAGGATATCAACTTAGGATTATAAAATAAAATAAGTCAAGCCCTTGTAAGTGCTTAATGTAAACCCACCTGATCTTCTGATGGGGTCGATAAGGCTTGACCGGCAAGCCATGCATCAATTTTTGGTGAAAAATGATTAATTATCGCTCTGAAAATAAACAAACTTTTGATATATGAATTTTAGATGTAAATACTTATATTTAATTTCTAAATATTTTGGATACCTTTCATATAAAACTTACCTTACATTTACAAGACTATTTGTTAATTTTAAAGCAGTCTCTTTAAATTCTCCTTCAATAGCAGAATATCGAAATGCTAAAAAAAAAAATTAATTAGCATACAACATTAGAAACCAAATTAAAAAAAGTAAAAAGAAGATAAGGTACTTACCCATTGAATATACATTGTCGAAAACTTGATGCATTCTTATAAGTTCATAATACAACTCATCATAATTAGCAGGAGAATAAAGGAATGTGTCACCATATGTTATGAATAAGTTGAATATATTAATGACCTGTATATTACAAAAAAATATATAAGTAAAAAAATTGAATATAAAGTACAAACCAATTTATTTTATATGTTAAAAACATGGGTCACAAAATTCATACAGGTAAGTTAAAGAGGTTAAGTTCAGGTTGAGAAACAAAAAATAAATGCAGGACGGCATAATTCCATCAATCAATATCTTAACTTATTAATCAAATAATTCCACTAAGTCTACAATGTGCAATTGAAGAGCAACATTTAGGGCATAAACAGAAAAATTGCGGTAATTATTATTATTAGCAACACTAGTGCACTTTTTACCGGAATTAAATGTAACAAAAGAAGGGAAATAAATATCCATCTTTTCTTTTATTTAAAAGAAGAATTGTTTAAAACATAAAATCATTGAATTTTTACAATTTAACTTAATGCTTACTTAAAAAAAAACATTGAATTTTACAATTATTAAACTTAAGGGCTTACTTAAAATAACTTCTAAGTGATCTTTATTCTGAATATAAACTCGAGGTTTTTCGTTATGGCATATAGTATAAATCAATTCGCCTTCCCATCTTATCCAAAAGTATGCCTAAGTTAAAAAACTATATTGAGAGGTGGCCTACTCGAACATGATAAGTAATAAAAATTGAAACTTTTGGCCCCCTTAAATTTATTTCTTAATCTATATATAATATTCAATGCATTAAATATTTCTATTCAGAAGAGAAACAATAAGCCATCAACATTAACAGTACTTGACTATTATTTGGTTCTCAATCTATTCACGAAAGCAAGCTTCCAAAGCAATCTTTCTTTTTTTACTTCAAACAGTTCATAAGATCTAAAACTTCATTTTCAGCAACAATGTTCAGTGTCATCTAGTAGAACTTGATGAAACGTAAAATTTTGTAAAACATAGGAAACAGCAAACATAAACAAACGGCTACAAAAATTACTGATAAGCTTCTAAAAAATTGCCTACCATTTATCTTTTGTATTTTTTTCAAGCTAGTGAAAAATTAAAGAGGAAATTTTCTTGATATCTTGTTCTGCCTACTCAATGGTTTCTAGTATTTTAATTTCTCTCGTGAGATCAACTTAGGAACAGTTTACCTCTAGGATCAATTCATTTTAGAACTACAAAATTCAGTTTGTCCCTACCCTACAGCTGAAATAAGAGTGCATGTATTAGGCCAACTTATCTAGTTCATTTTTCCCGAACTTTTTTTTTATGTTTCAGTTTATTATTAATTTTTTTCTACCTACATCATTATGTGAGCCTCAAAACTAAAATAACTGTGAGATGACTGTGAGATAACTGTGCCTTTGAACACCGGCTGAAAAAAATTAAAAATTTGAAAAAATTATGCAAACACCTGATGAGCCAGATGAAATATGTTCATCTTTTTGGCCAGATGTCCTTCATTGGCGATTATGAATTTTAATAATGATATTAACGAAGTCCACAATTCTTTCCACTGATATGTGAGCCGTACTCTACATCTCTTCTGATAGCAGAGTATCCGATGCATGACTCCAACACATAATAAATATAGTTCTAATGGAAGCTTCTTCATCATATGACTCATTACAAATTCTACTAATAAATCTGCAAAGGAGATTATTATAATAATTTCTAATTTTTTATCAAAATATGATGCAAAATTCTATTTTTAAAAAAGGTTAAAGTGATTTTACTTACCTAATAATGTATTTGCAAGTGTTTGAGATGGTTTATCAGGTATTATTGTTCGATGTCGCATCGGCAATCGATGTAATTGTATTTTAAATACTAAATTCACATCGTGCATTACAGAATTGGCATAATGATCTTCAGCAACACAGGTCAGCACAAGAAAACACAATTTTACCGTGTTGAAACTAGCTTCGCATTTTGTATCTTGCATTACTATTGAGCTGAATATATTCAAGAGGTAAATGATTCAATTAGAGAAAAAAATGAAGTTTAGCAATTTTGCTTTATCCCTGACAAAATCTTAGGCTCGTACATATTTTTTTTTTAAATTATACAAGTTAAATTTTTTCAAAAGAACAACTAAAAGTAAAAATAAGCAGTTGTGTGGGTAATATTAACAAAACTGATATCTTTGCAAACAATGCTAAACAATATAGAGGTTATGCTTCAATTAATAAGCATTTAAGGAATTTTTACTCATATCATAAGAATAAAACTATTAACTATACATCTGTAGAATATAGAGAATTTGAATCTTTTATAATGTTAGAATTTCAAATATTGCTGATTCAATAGTTCAATTTAAATGGCAAAAAATTTACAAACCAGCGAAAAATAAATTTAGGGCATAAATTTAATTTTCTCATGATTTCAAGTTAATGTTAACTACATATTTTAATATGGCTGAAGAGAAATAGCGAGAGAATTTAACTTAGAGAATATTATCTAAATTACTTGAATAATTAAAATCTTAAAAATGGCTTTACTTTTAAATTAATTTAATTACGATACTCTTTAAATGGGATTAAATTAAATTAATTAATTACTTTACTGTTTAATAGTTTACGATTAAAAATCGCCTTGAATCTATCATTTGAAAAAAAAAATCCTTTATGTATTGCTAATTTTAAGGTGCTAATAACTGCCGTAGTCGATGCGCCCGAAAAAAAATATTAGTTTAAAGATTTTTGAAATGAAATTCTCAAATTTTCAATTCAAGTTGAACTGAATGTTTAATATGAAATATGCACTTTAGCAAGTAAAGTAGTCAGTTCTTAATATTGATAATAAAATATCGTTTCATAACATTACATTACATGTTCAAGGCGTAGATTTTTTTAAGAAAATTCTGAGATATAAGGAACCAATTGGTTTCTTTAAATTTAAAATTTATTCTTATATCTTTTTATATCAATGGTTTACCTACCAATGGTAGATTATATCAATGGTTCAATGGTTTGCCTACCAACTAACGCTATATTAATTTTTTCAGGGATTTCAACAAAATTGGTAAAAAATTTCAAGACAAAAAATACTTACCAATATTGAAAGAACGTTCCTAATAAGTTTGAAGGTTCTGAAGTTGTTTCAGAATCTGGAGGTGTAGGCGGTTCGGTTTGTGTCTGTGCCAATGTACTAACGAAGTTACGATTTAAATGTACAGCTTCATATAAAGCTACCAAAACGCCATTGTTTGCCCTTAATAAAAGCAAATGAAACAGGTTCATTTTTAGATAAATTGATTCAAAAAATAGCTAGTAAAAAAACAATAAAAATTACCTAATTTGCTGATTCCTTGTACCTGTATCCTCAGATAAAAACATGTTTCCTACAATATTTGAGAGCGAAGAAAACCAACTACCACTTTGAGGCTCTTTTTGGTCCTGACTAAAAGCTCTGCAGAAATCAGAGAGGGACCATGATATAACCTGTAAGAGAAATGTGGTTTTTTTTGTTTTTTTTTTACCGCCCTCTGATACTTTCTTTATTTATAGACTCAATACTAAATCACTTTCCTTATGTAAAAAAAAGAAAAGAAAAAACTCTGTTTTATGTACCTGCCCATATCCATTTAGAGCAAGTTCATCATCCAAAATAGATAGTTTAACTATATAAGGATTTGCTGCTTCATGTTTTCTATAGTTAACGAGAAGCGTTAAAAGAAGTACAACATCATGGCCGTGATCCTGTCTACTGCGGCTGTCACTTAGCAGCTTAATAGTAGAAAAAAAAAGAAATGGGTGAATAAAAGCTCTAAGAAACCGGCAAAAAAATACAAGTTGAGTTTAATATTAACCAAATTACCTGTATTAAAGTTTCAAATATACTAATTAACATAACAAATTCCAGTAAAGTGTTTTGACTAACATTATCATTTCCTGTCACCATTAATAACAATAATTTTAAACACAGTGATTTCAAGTTTGGAGGTGCATCACCTAAAATTAAATAAGAAAACTTTTTAAAACTAAATTTTGTTTATGTTCAATGCAATGATGTTTATTTTAGAAGGCAAATTAGTCACGAGAAGCTGTGACTTCAGTTTCTAAGATAACACAAATATTTTTTCCTCAAAGAACAATTATATAGTATCTGTTATAAACATTATTTTTAAATATAATTTTTTGGGGGATTCTGATAAATTTTAAATTTTCACTTTGTAAGCAAGTTGTGGCATTATACTCGTATTAGCATAAACAAAACAAGATGTCATTAGTGTACTGAGCCTGGCTCATGTTTTTTGAGTCAAGCACTGACTCAGTGCTTTGCCAGCTATAATTACCTCTTTCCATTTTGCAAATTACTCTTTGGAGTAATACTCTTTAATCTTTTCGGTATATCCAATATTTTCTTTTGTCTGACTCTTTCTGTATCCGAAACATAAAATTTCCATTTCTCTATTTCTGCCGGTAGTGTGGCACCGATTGCCACTGCTCTTCTTACTTTCCGAACCCTTTTTTCACATCTCTCTCTCACTAGAGATTTTCTCGCAACTTACTTTCAGAAATAAATGTCCGGTATGGCTATTCTTACATGCATCGTTTTGCATATATTTCTTGTCTCTCTATGGAAAACAGTAAAAACTGAAAATAATGAGGTTTTCCCCATCTTTTTGAAACAATGTTCTATCGTACCGGCAAATTGTTGCCCATAATGCTCTATTTTTTTAAAGCAACTTTATACTGAACATAGCTTTCCTAAAACCCAAAGTTTCCGAATTATTGAATAAAATCACTTTCCCATGAACATCTCTTACTGCAATTCTAATTTCAATGGACAAATTTTCAATTTGGAATTGAAAAATATATTGAATTATGCTTATGTGGCTGTAAGAACCAAATATACACTGCTCAACAAAATTAACGCTTATCTATCAAAAAATTAATGAATCCAATATTGTTAATGCATTGTGTAAATTAAGTAAAAATAATTTAAAAAAAAAAAAAGATTAGAACAAACAAAATACTCTTTTTATTAAAAGAATACAGTAAAAAAGAAAATTTTAAAATGCAAAAAAATTGAAATTTTCAGTGGCTAATGCATGTCCTCCTTGGACCTTTATTACAGCTTGTATTCGATTTGGAAAACTAAGAATAAAGTCAACTATTGCTTGTTGGTCCAAGTTAACCCATTTTTCCCGGATTGCAATTCCGAGTGCTTCGAGGGATTTGATCGCTGTATAAGACTCCGTCCTATCGTATCCCGGACCTGTTCAATAGAATTAAGATCTGCAGGCCATTACCAAACCTCCACCAAAAAAGGTTTTAGCACAATATCACATGGGGTTATTGCTCGCTATAACTTCGCCACACTCTGTGAATTTCGCAATAAAACTTAGATTTGTGAATAGAATCGAAAGTAATTATTCTCTTCCCAAATTTAGGTGTTCAAGAGCTAATATAGGCCTGGTTCCTCTGTGGGACCTTGTGTGTCAGGACCTGTAGCAGGAGTTCTAGACATTACACCACTTCTCTAGCCTCCTTCATACTATCACTGATCGCATGCCTCTGATTTCAGAAATTGTGTTCCGTAGCTCCATGACAGTTATAAACTTTCTGCATAAGTCTTAGAAACCTATCATCCCTAGCCGATGTTTGTCTTCTAGGTCCTGAATCTTTTAAAACATCAAACTATAACTAAATCACTGGGTCCACTTCAATTCAATCCTGAGATTCAAATTTATTTAAGTTACAACTATTGCTTTATTGCAGAAGTATTTTTTTAAAATTTTCAATTAAAATGACTTGACGAGAAACACTTCAAGAAACATGTGAAACATATTTGAAATGGATATGCGTTAATTGTGTTGAGCAGTGTATATTAAAGCAGCATCTTAGAAGAAAATCAACTTTGCCTTCAACCTCCTTGAAACCCTTGTAATCTACGATCCCAAAGATGTCATTAAAAAAAAACAACAAATGAAATAACTTTAAATATAAATAAAACACATCAGAATATCGCTGGGGCTAAATAAACTGGCTGATAACTGGGGAAAAAATTTATTTCAAGTTGGAACATCCAATATAGTAATCTGTCCGGACGTTTGAGTTGGGTTTAGTGACTAGAAGGGAAATCAAAATTAGTCTCTTTTGGATTTATTATTTTGAATTTTTCTTTTTAACGTCTATACAACTATCTAAATTCTGAAATAATTATTTTTGAAATCAAGTCGTAAAACAGTCCAACAAATTTCTTTAAATGTCTTATATTTCCTAATCATAAACAACTTTTTACTATTGAACCTTTTTAAATTTGTTTTTATACAAATGTAGACCTTATTTTCTATAAAATTAATCCAAAATATACGTACGAGGCTTCTCTTCAATTTGTATTAAGTTGACCCCGACCTTTTGGGTCCTATGACAGGGCGCCCAAGGTCCCCAAAGGTGAAAATGCGACCCCTGCTACGACAAAGGGGCTTACAAACCAATACCAAATGCATCTTCAGCAAACTTAATGGTTATAGACAATAACATTCTGATAAGGGAAGTAAGATAAGATGTGAAACAAGCTGGTTAAGGGTAAAAGCTTGATGTAGCAGGTCTGGTATCTGCTTAAACTTTAAGAAATCTCAAGCGAGTAATTCATTGGGCAGTTTCAGTGCCAAAATTATGTGAACCTTACTACTAACATATATAAAAATTGTAGCTAAACTTACCATTAAGTATTGTGTTGCAGTGGCTTAAAAGAAGTCTCATACGTTGCTCTGCTGTATCAAAACCCATTAGTATATCAATAACATCAAATCCACACTGTCCAGAAGTTTTATAAACTGCACTAATAAGGGCACAAAGGGTCTGAAAAAGACAGATACTAGTAAAGACGTTAAAAAGAAAGAAAACTGGGACGATTTCGAAGTAATAAGCGTACTTGTAAAGCGTAAACAACTCTCAATTGGTGCTCGTTTCCAAGCGTTTCAATACACTGTACAAATAATGCATTGATATTTTCCTTTGCTGTAACTAACTGTTCTTCGTTTAAACGTAAAATTTCACTTTCCAAGTGGGCTACCTATAAGATATAATTAATTTTAATATCTAAACAATTTAATTTTCCAATATAAAAGCCATTTTTTAATAAAGAAGCTTATCACACTACAAACATTCCATACAACATATTATTTAGATTCCTGTCTCTATAATGCAGTTTAGTCACAGCGTGCAACGTTGCGCAAACCACAACACTTCGGGCATAAATTGGATGAATATTTACCTTTGGTTTCAACAGAAATAGTTCATCCCAAAAATTGGGGTTCAATCTCGCCAAATCTTCCCCCTAGATGAAAATGTACTTTAGTAAACACTGATAATTTTAGCACAGATAACATTAAAATGTTTTCTTTCCTTGAAATACGTACCTTGAAAAATGATTCATAAATTTGAACAATTTTCTCCTTAAGTTGGCGTTTTGAACCTGATCCACTTCTTTTTCTCGAAGCCATACCTTGTACCGTCACTTTCCACTGGTTCAAAATCTTTGGAGACTGATTTACAGTCCTCAATTGAATTAATTTAAGTTTTCATTTCGAAATTTTAAAGAACTTCTGCATACTAACTTTAAACCATAGAACTAACTACTTTATTACATTATGTGTACATAGTTTTTCTTATCCTGTAAACTTTATTTAACTGATAAAGAATTCCTATGACACGAGTTGGGGGGAAAACAATCTATTGCAACCTATTGACTTATAACCTGTAAATAACCATGCATGAGGTTAAATGAGGAGACGATGAGAGTGGCTGGAAAATATTTGTTTACAATTCCAACATTAATTTAATTTATTTTTAGAAATTAGAAAGATGACAGAAAACCTAAGATTTATTTTCAGTAGTACAAAGCACTTCATTTAGCAAAATGGAGTGGCTTTTAGGAAGCTTTAGAGAAATAAGGTAAACAGAGTTATTATCAGATTTTTATCATGTTAATCATATTTCTTTTCAAAATATTGCACTTTAATTTACCTTTACAGATACAAACTACAGTGGCAGCTGGATAATACAAAATTATTCTTCTATACATTTTTTTACAATCACCATTTGGATGCAAATTATGTCTCGGATATTTGTATGGAACCCATATTTTGGTTTGTGGATAATTTTACCAAATTTCTAGGTCCTGTAAGTGTCCATCTCTTGTTCTCTATTAAGTTACTTTATTTGGTTCACGATGTAATTAATAACCCCAATTTTAAGTTTTTTGTAGCTTGTGTAGTGTTATTGATGACCGCAGTAATTATAATTGCCTATTATATTGGGTTACCTTACTGGTGGAATAGAAATCCCCAGATAGCAGTAGTTCTAGTCATTATTGGGAATTGGCTTAAAGTGAACACATTATTCCACTATTATATGGGCGTTGTCACATCTCCTGGACATCCTCCAAAGGTAAAAATTTTCCATATATGTATCTAATTAAAAGTTATTTAGCTATCAATAAGTTACTTAAGAAATAATTAACCAAGATTAATTTCACCGTTTCAGGGAGCCCTAATTCAAGAAGCGGTTAGCATTTGTAGAAAATGTATCGCACCTAAGCCTCCACGGACTCATCATTGTTCCGTGTGTAACAAATGCATTTTAAAAATGGACCATCACTGCCGTATCCTCTTTTTGCAATTTCGTTAATTCTATGTTTATAGTTATTTATTATATATATATATATTATGTTATATATATAAAATAAAATAAATAATATATTATATCTATATATATATATTGATTTTTATCAATTCACTTATTAACTGAATTAAAAGAATTTTTTTTTCATTTCATTCATTTTTCACTTTTCTTTTTGACTTTCATTATTACTTTTACTTATAAATTTCTAAAGATATTAAAAACATTTAATTATGTGTAACGTTTAACTTATTTTATATAAAATGGTTAAAGCTTTGTCGCATAATGGAGTGGAGACCATCCAATAGAAATCAACTAAACAACTGGTCATATCGAGTTCTCCTTATGCACCTTTGGCAATCAAAGGAGTGGTTGAATCACAGAGCTATAGATGAATAAAGATAGAGGTGATCGGGAGATCAGTCGCAATACTCATTGAACCTGTGATATTTTGGTAGGATTACGCTGTAATGTGGCTCCCTTACCTGAATGAAGATATTCCTATAATATGATTATGAATATATTCCTATTATATAATTAAATTCCTGAATATAATTATGATAGTAGTTCTTAACTTTTTATATATTCTTCTATCCTTTTTCCCTGATTCTGTCCTATTCTTTACTAATATACTCCCACCCACTCTCTTCTTTGCTAGGATCAACTCTAAGACACTGGTTTAGGAATTCTGTGTCAGCTTAATATAGATTTTTTTTTTCATATAAGCAAAAATATTAAGCGCTCATATAACATCAGAGACATTTTCCGTGGTAGCCTGCTTCATTTTGTGGTCATCGACAGGTTTCGGGCGTTCGCCCATCCTCAGGATGCGTTTGTCAGACAGTGTGATAACAGAGACTTGCCCAGAGCAAATTCAGTTTTATACGCTCATATAACCCCTATGTCTCATATATTTTGCTCGCTGTTCCTTTTTTTGAAGTTCTCCTTCTCTCTTAGTTAGATTCTAAATATTTAAATTTAGCCACTTCTCTAAAGGTCAGTTTCTTTACGCATGATAATTAAAATAGTGATCCTTAACTTTCAGTAACAGTAAAAATATTGAACTGTTTTTCCTTGTACAGCTAGAATTTAGCTGATTTAATATATAGAAAATGTTTGCTGAATATGAAAGTTTGCTATCCAATGTTTGTGATGGAAATAATGCATCACTAAATTTCTTTATAGTTAGTGTTTTTATCATTTAAAGAAATTTAAATTTATTTATTTAATCCCAATAAAGGAACAAGAATTTTTCTCCTTGAAAGTGAACTAGTTTCTTAGTGAAATAGAAATATTATATGATCATTTCTTACTTTTTTGAATACGGCCAGAAAAATAATCGGAATTGAGAACACTAGCTTTATAAAAGATAACTTTTGTAGAAACCACTATTACTTTGAGTAATACTTAATTTATTTCATAGAAGCTAGTTTTCACTGTGAAACAATAACTTACTGCTAATTATTATTTTAAAATCCAGTAACGTTCTATAAACTTTTCACACTTCATAAACACTTCCAGGAAGCCCATAGCCTTTCGATTAAGAATCACCTCTTTATAGAGTTTATATATTATTTAAACCATTATATATCTTCAATTGTTAAATTTAATTTTTCATAATACCTTAAATTATTTCCTTAAGTGTTAAAAAAGCTTGGTTGAATAATTGTGTTGGACACTACAATCACAGATATTTCTTCATGTATATGGTTTTTATAGCTTTAAGTACTCTATTTCTAATGGTATTTGGATTTGACATTGCGTACACTGAAGTTTGGTTACAAAATATTGATGAGGACGATGATGATAATATTTTTGGTCATCCTGTACGATTTAACAATAATTCTGAAATTATAGCTGTTGTAAGCATATTTTTAATTCTTTTTTTTTTTTTTTATATACATTTCTTTATTTTTTTAATACATTGTAATATTATTATTAATAAATTTCAGCCAGAATGGGACAATAATACCAGTAGTGAGTTACCTATAACAGAAATACCAACAGAAGTTGTGTGGAGGCGCAGGGCAATTACTTTTATGGCATTTATTTGTAGTGGTAAGTGATTGTTTTTCATTAAATTATCCAATGCTAATTTTTGTTTATATTTATTAATGTTTTATTTAACCACAATTTTTAAAAAGAGAAATGTATGATGATAATAGCATAGCAAAAATATTTCACTATGCAGGTGCATTTGTTGCGTTAACATGGCTATCCTCATGGCACGCTAGACAAATTGTTTTTGGAGAGACTAGTATTGAAGCACACATTAATAAGGCAGAAGCCAAAAGATTCTCAGCTTCTAACAAGGTATTGATTTACTGTCAATGCATTAAGTTAATTGATATAATTATACATAAAAAAATATACTGTGGAACATCGTGTGATTTTTTCTTGATGCGCTGCTTTTAATTGAATTTTTTTTTTCAAACTGAATATTGTAAATATAGGTTGGAGCTACCTGCAATTTTATTTTTTGTGCCGAAACCAATTTTATAATCCAGTAAATTTATAATATAATAAATATTATATATATGGTGGTGTATGAGCGCGAGAAAGGAAAGAAAAAGAGTGTGTGAGAGATAGAGTGAGTGGACAATGTAAACTGTCAAATAAAATTTCATTCCATAAACTCTTAAATATATTTCTTAACTGCATATATAAATATATAATGTAACTTCAAACCGCGTTTTCTTTTGTTTATGAGGAACATATTGATGCAATAATGCTATTTTCTTTTCACCCTAGTCCTGGCATAATTCATTACCAAAACTTTTACTCGTGTTACCATCATTTGACGCCCTATTGAAAGAACACAATATCTAATTTCCTCAGGATATCAACATTCTCCATTTGATACCGGCGTGCCTATTTATCATCATCTAATTATTATTCTTTATCATTATCTTAATAATTAAGATTTATTTTTTTTTTTAAATTTAGGTATACATAAATCCATACAACTATGGACCAATAGACAACTGGAAGATTTTTCTAGGAATTGGAAATGGAAAGTAAGAAAATACATAAATTATTTTATTTCAATTATTTAATTGAAAATGCCATTAAAGTTGCCCTATTTTTCCTGTCAGATCGTGGCTTCATGTGATTTTTCCTTCACCACATCCTCCCTTTGGAGATGGATTAACATGGGATTCAGTCCATTCAATGTGTAGAAATATTGAACATAAGAAAATACCATAAAATATTATAGTTAACCTTGGTGAGTTATTTAAAAGTAAACTAGTTATAAATCACAAATAGGTTATAAATCTTTATTTTATATTAATTTCAAAACTTTCAAACACTTAAAATTGAACATTAATAACTAAATATGTTGAAAATATTGTAATAACATAAATTTAAAAAATTCGGCCATATTAAAATTCAGTAACATGTAATTTAAAGAAACTCTTAAGATAAAAATTCATTAACTTACTTAAGACATGTGTCTAGTTTTAGAATAAATAACTGTTAATTTGAAACCAATTGATTTTGGTATTAAAAGAAACTTATCCTACTTGTCTATAGAAATTGAATTTGAAATTTTTGTTGCTGTTAGTTGCAAAATAGTTCTCCATTTCACTGCTTACAAATATCATCCACAAAATTTAGCGAATATTTCTTAGAAATACTTAATTTAATATGCCATATTGAAAAATTGTATGAGGAATTTCGTAATAGATTTTTTTTTTTAGTTTTCTCTTAATGGTGTTGCATTGCATTTATATCAGTTTTTTAAAATTGAATTTCCACCAGAAATATATTTCGAGTTACGCATTTAATTATTTTTTGTTTCTTTTTTCTCACTCTCTCTTGTTTTAATTTTGTAATTTCTCTTCTACAATTAATTTACTAGGGAAGAATTAAGAAGTTATTAAGGGCTAAGATCCCCCTTATGAATCACTTAACGTGTTATTTAGTTGTAATTTATGATTAAGTGTAGATTAAGACCTTTTTCTCTTTTCAGTGCCTCTTTTTTTTTCAGATTTTGAAAGCTGAGAAAAAATTAATTTACAAAAAAAGGAGAATTGAAGTTTAGCGGCATGATAACTGCTGATGTGATGGTAGGAAATCCATCCTGTTTTCCTATGAAGTATTATACTTCCTTTTTTTTTTTAAATCCACAATTGGTTAAATTAACTCTTTGACTCTAAACAGAGAAGAAAAAAAAACCTCTTAATGCAATCTCATTTTCTTAGAATAATTTTTAAAACCCTTATAGATACCTGAAAAGTCTACAACTTCAGGCAAAATTATTGAAGAAAAATTTTTTTGATCATAAATCAAGCAGTAGAGGTTTATAACATTCAATTTATGTTGAGAAAAAAAATAAATCAATTAAAATTGTCAAAAAAAAAAAATCATAGAGTTACCAGTTTTAGAAAAAGAATTGATGTTCTTTTCTTAAGAAATACTTTTTGGTGAAAGTCAGTCCATTTTAATTACTAATTAATAAATTATAAGTAATATTTAATTAATTAAATTAAATGGTTTAATTAATTAATTAAAGTACAAGTTCTTTCAAAATAAAACATTTGACGGTTTTTAAACTTAAAAATAAAAATATTTATTTATTTATTTTTTTTTTTTATAAGAAAGTAAAAGCAAAAATAGACTTACTTGTCCTGGGAAACATATCAATTTTATATTTTCCTTTTTATGATGAAAATGATGGTGTGTTTAATTTTATCGCTCTAAATCTACATTCAAGTTCAAATACTTTGTTCAGCCAGTAAGTTCAGCTTAAAACCATAAATATTTCATTAATCTACATTACAATATAATTAAATATTAATTGGTTGCTCAGTAGATATATATATACGCTGTAAGCATGGATAATAATATTAAATTAGTAATAATATTAAAAAACTGAGCGCAATATATTTAATTACGCGTTTTTTTTTTTCATTAATATTTAGAAATTTATCAGACTCATTATTAAATGCTTTTGCAATTATAAGCATTTTTTTTTTTTTTTGAAATTGTAGTTTGCATATATTAGAAATATAAACTATGGTTAGTTTTAGACAGTTTATATCACCCACACGTATTGTTAATTGGGTAATTGATTCTAAATAATGATCAGATTTTTTTAATGTAAATTATGCATAAATATGTATAATTTATGTTATTAGATGAAATTAAAAATTTAAATTGAAAAATATAAAACACCACATAATTTTGGAATATGTTATAATAAATTATTTGTTTGTATACTTGTACCGGAGCAAAGGCCTAACAATCCGCCATAAAATCTTGTAACCTCCAATCATTGATAATAGTTGGTCTAAATTGGAGCATTTTAATTATGTATTCATTTGACTTGGTTCTCCCACCCCAACCCCACCCCTCAACACACTTAAAAAAGAAACAAATTTGATAATTGACAAGTCAAAATATTTATCAAAAAAAAAAAAATTTTCACGTCCTGACAAAAAAAAAAAAAGAAGATGAAATCTATTGTTATCATATCAGATAATAAGTTTTTTAAACACTTTTTCAGGAACATATTAAATTCACAAGGGCACATTTATCTGCGATATTGATACTTTTAGATTTAAGTTAAAAAAAAAAAAATTAAGACTGTTTCATATTTTGATATTCATTAAAATAATATAAAATAATTAAAAATATGTGTGCGCTGTTTAAAGAAATAAATATGAAAAATGAAATAAATATTTTAATTGATGGGTAAAAAAAAAAAGAAAAAAAAAGAAAAAATTAATAAATAAAAAATATTTGTAAAAAAAAAATTAAAAATTTATTAAAATTTGAGCACATATGTCATAGTTTATAAGAATTCTTTGTAAATAAGAGAGAAAAAAAAAAAATCACTTGTTTCATGTCTTTAACTTGTTCACAAAATGTTACTAATAAACTTTTTCATCATTTAATTATATCATTTTCATAATTTTATTTGGAGCAGTTGTGCGCCTTAAAATCCTCACTTTTTCTAATTGACAGATTATATAGATTGCATATATTATTATATATTTAAATACATATACTGTCTCATCCTATTATGGAAAAGGTAGGGGGAACACTTCTATGCACTACCTGCGGTAACACAACTTTTCAACGACAATCAATTATGCTGTGGGATGGGGTAAGTTGGAGGCCGTACCGTGTTAATTGTTGTAGAAGAGTTGTTCTAGAGGCAGTCATACCGTTTGCTTCATTTATCAGGTGTAGTTTCTTGGTAATGCATGATGACGCCAGATCACACACGTTGTCACCCACTTCTTGAAGAAAGTCGATATAAATGTAAGTCATGAATCGTATGGAACATTAAGGCACTTACTCAAAGGCATGTAGAGCTCGTGATCAGCCTCCAACTATACTACAACAACTCCATATTGTTCTACAAAAAGAATGTGATGCCGTTTCGAAACCAGAGACCATTCAAAACCTGATTACATCGAGACCTCGCCGGATCTGAGCCCTCAGTTATTGCCCAAGGAGGCAATACCAGGTACTAGGAGGTGAGAAAAATTTAAAAAAGTTATCAAAATTTTGTAAAAAAAGATGTTGTAATGTTTTTGTTCTTTTTCATTTTTAATTTTTTACATCAAGCCAAATCAAGAGAGTTAGTGTAAAAAATTAACACTACAGGATATTGTATTAAGGGAAGGGATTAGCTCGGTGACAGCGCGCTGGATTAGCAACGCGAAGGTCCCGGTTTCGAGTCCAGTAGAGCTGCCCTTAGATTTTTTTCTTCCTAGGAGCCTCTAGAGCTCATTGTCCAGTTAATGTGGACAGCGTTGTCTTCTGTAACGAGAGAATACTGTCCGGAGGCCGGCAGTGCACTAAGTATTATGTTCCCAGCGCCAATAACCCAATAATGTGGGGAAAAATGTAGGTAAGTAGACTAATGTGTTGAATAAGTGTTTAGTTCGAATGCTGAAATCATCTGAGATTTACTCAGTAACTTCTAATCTTTGTAATAGAGCGGATTCGAGCCAATTCATTTACTGTTTTCCAAAACATCATCATATTGATAATGAGCGAATCGCTCCAAACCGACTGGCAATATATGTATATATAAAATTGATGTATAAAACCGCAATCTTCAAACAGCGGTCACACACACACGTCTGTTAATGAACAAAATAGAATGTTTTTAAAATATAATTTTAAGTAGACTTGGTTTTATATTTTACAGACCAATTCAGAGAATGAACAAGATATAGGCAAGTTATCGTTTCCGATGTGGCCATTTTTGGCTTTTCAGTAAGCGGTAATTGGCGGTTTTCTTTCAGAGTCAATTCTTATGTTTGTAATTGAAGTAAATTTCAAGGAAAATCATTAATTTTAACAATTAAGTTTGATAACAGAATTTATTATTGTATGAAACTAATTACAGTTAAAATAACTACATACAAATTATGATCATTTCATTCTTCCTAGTACGTGCTTATTTCAATAATTAATTGATAGTTTCATTTGGTTCCATTAATGTAATTGCAACATTGATCAGTATTCATTATTTCCTACTTTTTTTATGAACTCTAATTCTGTAACGTTTATTTTGCCCTGCAAATTGAAAATTCATTAATTTGGAAATAAATAAATTGTATTTATTTAATATAAATTAGTTTTATGAACTTTGTCAATAGTAGTTCGTATTATTTTATTAGAAACAAAAAGAAAGTATTTAGATTAGATTTGGAAGTTAGTTAAAATCTGGTTATCTGTTTCTGAGTGAGATCAGTTCAATAAATATCCAAAAAATGACGCTTTGGAAACGTGGCATTTATTTAATTAAATCTGTTCTTAAGAGAAAATATAAAAATCAAACCTATGAGTAATTAATTAGTCAGAAGTAATAACTGACAGAACTTGAAACCTGACGTTTCGAATTATTTCATGTTGTTTTGAGTCTGAATTCGTCAAAAAGAAGGATAATTTTATTCGGTTTTTCTAATTAAATTCCAGGATTATATTTGAAATATATATTGATTTTCTTATATAAGGTTTATTATAATTTTTCCTAAGTACACTTTTAAGGATTTTCAATCTCACTCTCATTTCATTAATTTTCATGTTGGATTAAACGCCATGTTTTATCAAGGATAAATCGAAGTTTGTCATTTATATTAAAAAGAACATATTCAACGGTTCTAAATCTTGCAATAAAAATTTTAACAAATAGATATAAACATTTAGAAAACTAAACTGAATTTCAACAAATTTTCAATAGAAAATTTTGTGGTAAAACATTTTCTGGATGATAACGTCCCAGTCTATCAGAAGACGTAATGGAATCTTCAAATGTTATCGCGTTCTAACCCTTGCTTCTGCCGGTGTAGATTGAGATTCTACAATACCATGTGAGATAAACTGTCAACCGATGAAGACTATGTTGTTCAGACTGTATATCCTCGGACTGTTAGAGTCGTAACCGCCTAGATAAATCTTACCCTTCCTCAGTCCTGGGAGGATACTCCAAAGTAATGCTCTCTTGACTTTCTCCACGATCTTTTACCAAAGAAACTGGTGCTTATCCCACAAACAGGATTTTGGCCCCACGAATGGAGGTTATTACGCATTTTCTTAGCAGGCTTTCACTATATAGTTATGTTCTAAGCCAACATCCTCTGGCACCCAGAATAGGTTAAATTTATCTTTGCTCAGGTCCTTGAAATTTCCCATTTCACTTTCGAATTGATGACATATTAGCTCAGTACCTAATGGCAGGCTATCTACTGAATAGGATCATAGTCTCCTGACAAGTGAATTGGACATATCTTCCAATTGCGGGAATTTCCGCCTGAAAGATGCGGAGAAATTTTGCCCATATAATCAAGGTGTCTTTATTTGACTTTAATTTCATTGGTGAAAAAAGTAATCTTTCATTTATTATGAAGAGAAAGTCCGCCGCTTTCTGCATTCAATCTAATATACAGTAAAGTGGAACATTATTTCACGGCTTTAGATAATCGTAATTCAGTTGTTGACGGAAGTAGTATGGCAATTTTAACAAACTTAAGTTAATATGAATTTAGCTGATAAACGAAAAGTCTAAAATCATTTTACTCTAGCGTTAAATCTTATTTTATTTATACAAATTTACAACTATTTAAACAAGTGACAGATATAGGTAAACAATTAGAGCATGCTTCGTAATGAAAAGGGGAGAGTTAAATTCAGATTGGTTCTAAAATTAGGTTAGAATTAAAAAATATTATATAACGTTTTCTGATTTAATTTATTGTCATATGTATTTAAAAATATAACAAATATGTAATTAAAAAAAAAAATAATAATTTAATATTATTTTACATATTGTAACAATTAGGTTTAAACTTAAAACTTGTTTAATTGAAAAGTCAAGACTCTTTTAATCTAAATTGAGTAAACAAGTTTTTTAATCACTTGAGATTAAAAGTACAACTTTTATTCACTGACTTTACTGGAATATTCATTGTGCAACTATTCAAAAAAATATTTCTTTTTCTCCATAATCCATTGAGAATCGGAGCGAGTTTTTAGGAACGTTGTTAATCAAAATCGATTGCCAAATAATAAGTATCTGCATATATTATGCTGATATATCCTGCAAATCGTTTGTATCTAGAATAATCAATGAATGCACAAACAAATGTAAATTACTTATACTTTGCGAACAACCAAACAATTATTACACTAAGAAGTATTTTATTTTATTATTAAAAATAATACATGACACATGGCGGAATAATCGAACATTTATCACAGCTATATGCACACAAGTTTTAAAATACTTGCAATGAAATTAGAGCGAGTCTCTTTAATTATTCTTTTTGCTCTTAAACAAAAAAAAGTTGAATCAAATAAGAAGTTTTAATCGTTCATGTAATTAAATTCTGGATCTTCACTTGGATCTATACAATCCCCAGCAGAGGAACAAGTCAGTGATCCTTGGCAAGGGCATAATACATAGTAAATTTCTTTTAGGTGAACAGTTATATCATCAGGATATGTAACATTAACGGAATATGGTAGATTTCCAAAACGACAGGGATCTCCTAATTCTGGCCTTGGGCGACAAGTTGGAAGAGAAAATCTTTCAAAATCTGAAAAAATATAAAAAACTAATTAGAAATCTATTTAACTATAATTAAGGTATTTTTTTCTGTAAATTATAATTAAAAGAGAGTCTTAAAAACAGAGAAGAGGAATCAAGGTTAACGCCATTGAACTCCCAAATATAATTTTTTTTTCTAAATGCATATAATGTAATATGACTGAATAAAAATTTTACATTTTATATAAATGGCTTAATGTTCTAGGTTTAAAGAAAATTCGTTCGTTGCCTTTTCGAGTAAAAAAACAAAAAACTCAAAAACTATTTGGCAAAGCCAACTTTCATTTAATCGATCTTGGATCGATATATGTATGTATATCTTTGTGGCATAAATTGACTGAAATAATATTTTACAGAGAAGTTTGTCGTTTCAAACCCCCAGAATTCCTAAACATATATTTTCTTGGAAAAATGAGTCAGTAAACAAAGGGATGTATGTGTATAGTTAATATGTAAACTCTAAAGGAAATCTGTTTCAAATGATTGAAAGAAAATGTCAAAAAACTGGAAAACATATAATTTGGACCGAAACCATAAGAGGCACTAGAACAGAATGTCAAGTTAAAATTATTACGATTTTGTGGGGGGAAGTTGTTTAGTTTTCATTAAATAACACAGACTATTCGCTGGAAACTTTTTTTTTTGGTAAAATGTGACAGTGAAATATGGATTTCTAGTTGAAGCTCAATTAAGAAAATTGGGATACGATGTCATTACTTCCTCTTACAACAATAAGGGTATGTAAAAAAGGCACCTTTATTATGGAAATTTATTCAATACTTTTATTTTTAAAAGAAAATATATTCTTTATATACAAAGTGACCCACATAATAAGAGTTAAAATCAAAATAACTCGGAAATGGTTACAGATATCAACATTTTTCAAAGGACCAAAATTGTTGATCTCTTCGAAAGCTTTAGAATGCTGTTCTCAAAAAATTATCAGAAAGGGAGATCAAGAAAAATCTGGATATTTCATTTTTGAAATATTTGTCACCCAAGAAACACGAAACATTTAGTCAGTTTTCTGAATTTAAAAAAAAAAAATATCTATCGATCAAAATTTCGAGAATTGTAGAAAAGAGTGTCTTGAATGAAATTAATTTTAGAAATACGCATACTTACTCAAAACACAGCATTCTGATTTTCCACATTCAGCTGCAGTTACACAATCTATATATGAAGGTCGATTGTCAAAATTGACTGATGGTAATGTGAAAACAGCATTAACTGCCACTGTTACAGCCATGAGGGCCAATAATAAAATCTTTTCTTCCATTGTTTCGTTATCTGGAACAATTTGAGAAATTTAATAAATGTACAATTTAAAAACAAATTATATATTGGGAAAACTGCAATTTTCTTCTGGATCTGAGCTAAATTACTATCTTCGCTCGCTGCCCATAAATACCAGCCCCAGTTGGATCTTCCGGTCTTCACTGTACCAGACTATTATATCCTGTTATCTGAAAGTTTCCGATCTTACTAGATGATCTGTCCGTGGCAGATAGGTCCCGGAATTTATTAAAAGCAGTTTAAGAATATAAACTGAGTATTCATCCGAAGAGCATAAATAAATCCTCACATACTATTTAGATAAATAAATCCTGTACATTATTATTAGCAAACCAATTGATTATAGTTTGCTAATTTATACATTATTTTCGTATCATTAATTAAAACCTCAAATGTATATGAAAGTGATCTTTAATGGAAAAATCCACATATGAAAATTGTTCATTGTTTTCACATTTAAATATTTATTAATACTAACAATTTCCATGTTGCTAAAGCTAATCTGTGGGCTATTCTAGAGCATGCACTAATAATTCCAAAATATGTTGACGCCAGTTTGAAAAGGAGCGGAGTAAGTAGGTTTGGTGTATACCAATTGTATGTGAATGTTTGGTCTGGCTATCATATTATTAGACTGTCTGGGAAAGAAATTTAGTTGTTTTGTTCTATTTCTAAAGAAACTGCATGCGTGAATGGTAAGAATTGATGATGTCAAGTATTAACGGAATGTGGTCTGGATTGACAGTCAGAAAGAGGTCATCAACATATTTTACTAAGAATGAAATGGAGTTGCTGAATGAGGGAAGGCTGGGTGTTAATGAGGTCTTTCATAACAATGTTGGCAAGAGCAGGAACTAGGCAATTCCTATTACTGCTAGCCTGTCAGTTATTCAAGACCCACAAATCCACATAGAACATCCTCTCCAAAACCTTTTTCACCAATCTCCAAACAACTAAACAGTTCATCAAAAACCACGTCGACACGATCATCATCACTAAAGCCAACAAAAGCAACATAACTGTGTACTAATGCCTCCTACAAATACCTCAAAAAAGACCCAATAATAAGTTACATCATCAACCTATACCATCACTTTTCGCTCTATCATTCTATCCTCTATATACTATCATTGTTATATCAATTACCAATGATTCTTTGACGTAGATGTATGCATTGAATATTATATCTTTACTGTCAGAATGGATTATTAAAGATAAGAAGTTAGAATTTCAATTTTTTAAGTATTTGTCCTTTATATAAATCTGATGCCGATAATTTAATTCACTTTTATTTTTATTGTAGGTTTTACAAAGAGTGTAGGAAAAAATATATTAACTAGTACATTGGAGATAATTTACAATCCCAGATGATATGAAATGGGAAAAATTATGCTTAATAGATTCCTTACAGAAAATTAAGGATTCATTTATATATACCAAGGTCTGCTTAAACCTAAGAAAAAAATCTTTATTCCTTTAATGATTGCAATAAAATCAATAGCAGATTTCGATTTTGTTTTATTTTTTTTACACTTATATGTCATCTAATTTTTTTTTTTTGTTAGAAGGAAAAGTTTAATATTTATTTTTGTTTACTTCAGAATTTAGACTTCCATCATATTATCATTTATCCGTTGTATTCCACAGAATATTAGGGATCTGTTTTGTTGATTTGCATCTTTGTAATTGTGGAAGTAAATTTTTTTTTTGCTTTTTAAAGTTATGTTGTCTAGTTACATCTTATATTACACATATTTCTTTTTATTTATTTATTTTTTCAATACTTGATTGCTGCCAGCTAGGCTCCTTGTCATAAGTATATATTTACTTTAGACAAATATATATTGTATCCTAAAGTAAAAAGATCTTCAACAATCACCAAGGATTTAAGTACTGCAACAGATCTGCACTTTTTTTTTTTTTTTTTTTGTTTTTTTTTTGTTTTTTTTTTGTTTTTTTTTTTTTTTTTTTGGCGCATCGACTGCCTTGGCCATTAGCGCCCCTTGAACATTATTTCTCTCTCTATCTGTGGCCACACGAGCTGGGATGGCACATGTTAATCTCATTTGGCATCCACCACAGTACTTTGCCCAGCAAGGTAGGGTGGAGCACTTGATTAAGGCAATTCTTTCCACACATCCCCTCTTATACCATCAAACTAATCGACGAGGAGGAGTGTGGAACCCTGTTTGTGTCATCCCTTATCCTACTAAATCCGTTATTTATGCAAAACCAAAAGCATTTTATTTTTATTTATTTATTTATTGACACATATTATATCAACTTATTAAGTAATATATAAGTAACAACTAAACCTAAGGAGGCTATTTAATGTATAAGCTAATTTGGTGTGCAGTACTTTTAACAAATATTCCTGGTGTGCACACCCTTAATGGACTTATCTTTCAATAAACTAAACCCCGTTGAAACTAAATTATGGGGTTGAAATAATTTTTTAAATTTTCTTTCAACCCCGCGATGCAACCTATTCTAATCATTCACTCTAACATTCTCACCAATAAATATATTCACTCTAATAAATACATTCACGCTAATAAATACATTCACACTGATAAATACATTCATGCTAATAAATACATTCACACTAATAAATACATTCACACTAATAAATGCATTCATGCTAATAAACACATTCACACTAATAAATACATTCACACTAATAAATACATCCATACTAAACGTTCACTCAAGGGGACTTGCTGGTTATATACTATTAATATATATAGATGTTTTAAGTCTGAACTAGTATTCATGATATTTTTCATTTAAACATGAGATACTTTAACATTTTTGTCACTATCTATTAATGGCTGTAAGTGGTAGTGTTGCGATTGAGTTCAAATTTTGGAAATTGAGTTTTTTTTTAGAATTACATATGTTGAAATCCCCTGGAATATTGTCATTCTAAAGGAACAAAAGTTTAAATAATAAGATTAATATTCTAAATAAAGTCACTAGGTAATTTAAAAACTTATTTAACTACTTTATTGTAGACATACTGCTTTAATTAATTAGTGTTCAATAGTTTCGATTATTTTATGGTTAATTTTTTTTTTTTCTCTCTTACTGCGGAAAGAGAAAATTTGATATTCGTTTAGAAACCACTATTTAGTCAAATACCATCAACTGAGAGAAGAAGTATTTTTAGTGTTTATAAGTTTCTCGAAATGGTTTCAATTAACTTTAGTGATAGAATTTAGACCTATCATTTTCATTTAAACCATTTTTCCAAGAAAATTGATTTTTGGAGATTTCTATGGGAAATGCAATATTTTGCAACTTAGTAGAATGCCCAAATTAAGACTTAAAACTGTGTTAAGAAATTGTCGATGAGGGAGCGAAAAGAGAGTGGTAACATTGCGAGGTTACCGTAAGGGAGGTTTTAGGTGTGCGTGCGTGTGAGTTTTCTGATGGATGGCGATGTGTTTTGTCTATTGAAAAGTATATTATGTTTTGTCTATTTGTAAACTTAATAACTGTGCGTTAAATAGCTATGTGTTAAGTTACTGTGTGTTCTGTAAAAGGAAATAAAAAAAATAAAAGGTGAGAAGAAATTAATAATGGTTGCAATTATTTTTTTCTAACAACTGGTTCACCAGAAGTGCGACTTTCATAAATAGGTTTCTTAAAAACCATAATTACCATTCGGTTGAAAGTTAAATCCGAAATCTAACAAGAATACTAACATTTTTTTGCAGTAGTAAATGAAAAGTAACTGAAGCATATTATGTATTGTTTAGAATATCTTTGAATCAATAATCGGGAAAATCGAAAATTTAAGTAATATGTTTGTTCTGATTAAATGATTTTTACCAAAAGCTTTGTATCGGTGGTGATACCCAATAAGATTTCCGAACCTCGATATTTAAATACTACATTTTGATGTTGTAAGTAAATAGTTTAATAATGACTTCAAAATGAAGAATTTTCTTTTATCATGTTATTTTAAACTTGCACATCAGTGGAAAAATGTTGCAATTACAAAACAACGGTTAGTCTATTTAATAAAAATGATTCATTCCATTCTCTATGTGTGAGCTAGCATTCTAAGGAAACTGGATTTTATTCATTGCCCAATTTAGAAGCAAATACATCAAGGATTGCCCTTAATGTTAAAAAAAAAAAAACTATTCAATCACAACTAAACATTTACTCTCTCATAAATTACTCTTAGTATAATAGTTCTAACAATAACTTTTTACTTTCTCTTACTCCTTGTAAGAGGATGTATTGTAATCGTGTCAAATTTTCGATATCGAGTTTTCACCGGAAATATCCGATTTGAGCTGAGTTCAAAAAAGTGGTTTTTAGCAAATGGTCTGTGTGTGTGTGTATACGTGAACAGCGTAGCTCAAAAACGAAAAACCAGAGAAAGTTGAAACTTGATATTCTTTAGGTAACACCATGTATCTGACAGTATGTTATGTCAAAATTCCTCAACCGGAAGCACCACTTTACTAGTTGTTTTTTTTTACTTTTTTACGCTTTTCTCAAAAATTGCTCCCACGATTTTCTTCAAACTTGGTATATCAATTACATATACCAGGAGCCAACAACTTTTATTTGGAACATTTCTCTTGGAAAATTCATTTAAGGGCAGTTATAGGGGAGGGGGGTTAGGGTTTAATCTAAAGTACTATTTCAGTTTATTAGACAATTCTGTTATCTAAATAATGTTAATTAGCATTGAATATGTTGTTGAAATTCCAAGTTTTAAAAAAATCGGATAACCGGAAGTGTGTTTACTTTAACATTTTACTAAATGATTTTTTTCATTTTTTCGCGATTTTCTCACAAATGGCTCCGATGATTTTCTTGAAACTTCCTATATAAACTAAACATACAAAGATCTACAACTTTGATTTAAAACATTTCTCTGGTAAAATTCATTTAAGGGCACTTTTAGGAACTGGGTGGGGTAATGTTTTTTCTCTAAAGTGCTATCATAGTTGATTATACAATTCTATCATCCAAACAAAATTAATTAGAAATAAATAGATGGCCAAAATTCCGAGTTTCAAGAAAATTAGTAAACCGAAAGTGCGCTTTTACTGAACAGTTTTTTTCAGTTTTCGACGTATTTCATTAAATTTGGTACACAAACTATAAAATTTGTCAATTATAATTTTGAGAATTATAATTAAGAGAAAGTTGTGCGAGTGTTTCATACCAGATTTTTTTTTATTTTGTGGAAACTGTAGAAGAATAAAAAATATAATAACCTTACATTTTGTATAACGCACTACAATTCACCTCTTCATGAGAATCTTTATTGAGTAATACATTGAGAATCCCATAATAATAGTATAATATATTGAAACTATTAAAAGTTTCTTAATTATAAATCCTAATGGCCTGAGTAATCAAGAATTAATCTGAACTTTTAATTTCCTTGACTTTTACAATTAGTAAAATTGCGTAAAAAAGAATAATAATATAATAATAAAAATCATATTCTATTCTGATTAAATTTCAATAATATTCGATGGAATCGATAAGAAAAACTTTATAAAACAAGAAAAGATTTAATAGAATGATTATGAATGATATGAAATAGATGTATAGCCCTATCTTTTGTTTTAAAGAAAGTCTATCCATTAGTACTATAATTAAGAAGAAGCTACAACATAATTTGAGTGATTACATATATATCAGGTAAGGAGAAGGCTTAAAGCTTTGGCTCGGAGGGGTAAGGTGCGTCTCTATTGGATACCCGGACATACGGGAGTAGAGGGCAATGAAAGAGCGGATCAGTTGGCTAGGGAGGGATCATCAATACTGTTTTGTGGTCCTGAATCAGCCCTTGCCGTCACAAAGAAGTTTCGTGATAAACAGATTAGACTTTGGGAGATGAGAGTCTTGGAGAAATGCTGGGGGGACACGCAGGGGGGCCTTCAAGTTAAAAGATTTATAAAAGCAAGTAAGCAGGGATTTCAGAGTATCTCCTGTCCCTCAGTAGGACAGATCTGAGGACCTTGGTGGGGGTAGTGACTGGACACACTTGGGTGACTGGTCACTTGTTTAACATAGGGAAGACGTCTAGTCCCATCTGTCAGAACTGCGACGACGTAGTCAGGGAAACGGTGTACCACTACTTATGTCAGTGTCCCCGTTTCGCCGATACTAGGTTCTGCGTATTTGGGAGGGCACGACTCTAGCAGGATTGCCTGGGCGAGTTGGAGTTTAAGGATATCCTGGGATATTGTAGGCTGACCGGTAAGCTACCGGGGGAGATTAATTAAGGGATTATGGGCGGGCATCAGGGGGATAAAAACCACATAGGCTTAGGTCCCACGCCATTAGGCACCCGGCATAATAATAATAAATATATATCATGGGTTGATAATAAATTTTGACAAGCTACAACTATTGAAACACTTCCACTGTAACAATTAAAGAAGCAAAATTTAACTGTAATTTAATTGTATATAATTTTCACAAATTCGAGTTATTACAAGTAATTAAAAAAAAAAAAACGAAAAACTGCAATGTTTACTTGCCAATAATTCTTATATTTTCTCTAATGGGGTTATAAAAATTTGTTTTATCCTCTGCCCATTCCATTAACTTAACATCAAAATGAAATGAATATTTCCACAACGTGTAATATAACCAAAAATGAAGGCCATAATAATTAAATTAGCTAACTATTAAACTATTTAATTTTTATATAGGATGTTTGTTCTTAACGAGTGATGTAAGATTATACATGAAGGACATTAATAAGTTTTTGTAGATAAGTAAAGCAAATTTTCACTAAGACTTTGAATGATTGACATATTATTATCTTATAAACTATGGATGGGAAGATGTCTCGCATTTATGTTATCGGATTTTCCTTGAATGCTCTTTCTGATTAGCAAAACTCTGATAACATAATTAAGTTTTATCTATGAATATTATTATGTTATTCCCAAAAGGGGAGGGAAGTAAACCCTACGCTATCCAAAGCCCCCTCGGGCCCATATAGCTGCCCCTAAAGAATACCTACCACTGGGACTAGAATGAAAATCCAGGCCCAGGTTTTAACCATCTAAGTTTCACAACAGACCGAACAAATCGGACCAAAACCTTAAAAGGACACAGCTTAAGATCCTCTACCGACATCCTATTCCGGCCGAAGGTCCTAAACCTAATCTCCTCACAACCCAAACAATTCGTCATCAAATGCATGGGTGTTTCCTCCTCAGTTTCACAAACTCTACAAAAAGGGTCAGGCACAAGTCCCATTATATAGAGATGTCTCCTTAAACCACAATGCCCAGTGAGGAATCCAACCAGATACCTGAGGGAGGTCCGTGAAAGACATCGGACCCCACTACTCAAAGCTCCGTCCGGGCCCCCAATGAGCATTTTAGACTGCCGACAACCCACTGCACTCATCCATAAGGATGAGTGCTGTGAGGTCATCCACGTCTGAAAGCCCGACAAACATGTGTCAGAAGACACACCAACAGCAGGCTCTGGACCAATGAAAGGGAGAGAGGCACCTAATTTGGCAAACCTATCCACCTCCTCATTCCCAAAAATTCCCATATGACCTGGAACCCAGACCAGAAGCACATCCTTTAATGAAGAAAGATCTTCCAGTCTTCTAGAACATTCCAACACCAATCTGGAAGTGAAGACACATGAATTAAGCGCCTTCAACGCAGCCTGGCTATCTATGAATATTATTTATCTAATAAAATTTTATTTACTTTCAAAAGGTGGATTTTAAACATTTCGTAATTTAAAACTGTAATAATGGAATAATTTTATTTGAATCCAAGCTTTAGACAATCATCATGAAAAAATTTAGTAATTAACATAATCTTGCACAAATTAGTTAAAATAAAACTCCAGCTAAACCTATTTAAAAATAACCAGATTTTGCAAAAAGAATTTAGCAAACAGTGTTGACCAAAAATGGATAATTTGGAAAAACGTCTGGTGCAAAACTTTACTTGACTTTAATTTTAGTATTATTTTCACAGTTTTAATAATACAGATTTTCATAAAATATTGAATATTTGCAAAATTGATAGTTTACCTTAAATCCCACTAGGAGTAGAAGCATACATGTTGCTGATAAGGTGAATTTATAAAATTTTACTGTAATACAATACTTCCTGTTACCATAGTAAAAATATCTGGTGTGAAACACTCACACAACTTTCTCTTATTCCAGTTTTCAAAATTATAATAGAAAAATTTTATAGTTAGTGTACTAAATTTAATGAAATTCGTCGAAAATTGAAAAAAAAAAAAACTGTTCAGTAAAAGCGCACTTCCGGTTAACTAATTCTCTTGTAACTCGGAATTTTGACCATCTATTTATTTCTAATTAATTTTTTTTTTAGATGATAGGATTGGATGATTTTGTTTGGTTGTATATATAATCAACTATGATAGCACTTTAGAGAAAAACATAACCCTACCCCTCCCCCTAAAAGTGCCCTTAAATGAAATTTCCCGAAGAAATGTTTCAAATAAAAATTGTAGATCTTTGTATGTGTAGTTTATATGCCAAGTTTCAAGAAAATCGTCGGAGTGATTTTTGTGAAAATCGCTAAAAAGTGGAAAAATCATTTAGTAAAGTTGTAAAGTAAACGCACTTCCGGTCATCCGTTTTTTTTTTTTTAAACTCAGAATTTCAATAACATATTTTAATTCTAATTGACATTATTTAGATGATAGAATTGTTTAATAAACTGATATAGCACTTTAGAGGAAACCGTAACCCTACCTCTCCCCCTAAGAACCCTCAAATGAATTTTCTCGGAGAAATGTTTCCAATAAAATTTGTAGCTCTTTGTATATGTAGTTGATGAACCAAGTTTAAAGATAAATGCTGGAGCCATTTTTGAGAAAAATGCGATTATTAGTTTTTGAGCTATGCTGTACACATACCACACACAACACAACACCTACACCCCATTTGCTAAAAACCACGTTTTTGGACTCAGGGACCTCAAAACAGATATTTCCGGTGAAAACAATCGGAAATTTGACACGATTACAATACTTGCTCTTTCTAGGAGTAAGAGAAAGTAAAAAAATAAAATGTTATTGTTGAGCATGCTTTGAAATTAATAAGCAGGGATTTTTTCGATTTGTTTATCAATTATTTATGGTTAATTGATTCTAATCTTTACCGTAAACAGCTAGAAAGCCCTCAACGGTTATCTGTTGCATTCGGTAACATGGGGAGTAGCGACCCCACGGGTTACCACAGCTCACTATTCCATCCATTTCGTCAGAAGTATACACAATACTCTTAAATTACATACACTCTAGCCTTTACAGACAAGGACAAAAACACAGTACACAAACTGGGATCTCCGTCTCTAGTTAATTGGCATAAGCCAAGGAAGAAGAAAGGGATTAGCTCAGTTGTAGCGCATGGATTAGCAAAGGGGAGGTCTAGGATTCGAATCCAGCATGCTGCCCTTAGATTTGTTTTTCCTAGGAGCCTCTATTGCTCACTGTCTGGCGATGGGCAGTGTTGCCTGTAATGAGAGAACACTGCTTGAAGGCCAGCAGTGCACTGAGAAGGCTTCGGGTGGGAGGGCACAATAGATCTTTCAAATCGCCATGCAATAATCATTTATAAAAGCTAGAACGAATATATGGTGCTTAGGAATAACTTTAAACGAGATTAGGAAGGAGACATATTGCCATTAGTGAATCTGTTCAGGGCGATTTCTGAGATGGGTGTCGGTTCGTCTTGATACTGATTACACAGACTTGCGGTCATCTTTAAATCACCCATACCTTTAGCATCTATGGCTATAGCCATGCAATATAGTTTTCTGATCCTAATATTTATTTAATTTACATAAATATTGATTACCAACTTCACAATTATTGAAGTATACATCTATTATACTTATAATACTAGTCTTATAATGACCTATAGGCTATCCTAATGTAGAATGGAGTACTTGATATTCCTCTCATCCCGTTAAATCTAAACCTAATTTAAAATTATATACATATATACAACTATTTACATAACTCACTCACATATGTACATATGATTCACGATGTAACCTACAAATCCATTCTCGCTAATAAATACATTCATACTAATAAATACGTTCGCACAAATGATTAAATTTCCTACCTACATTCATTCATTCTGTGAGGGTGGAGTACTCGATATTTCTCGCACCCCCTTGAAACCTAAATCTAATGAAGAGTAATCCTAATTTAAAATTCATAATTTATCACATGTGTATACTTCAAATGCTAAATTTTTATTGGTATATAATCAATAAATTCAACTAACTTACTATAAACTTTTACGTTGGCTTCCGCAAGTAGTGTTTTATAATTAAAAGGATTAGTTAATTCGGTACCGAAACAGTTCTCGTCTGATATTATACTTTGGGCATATTATAATTATGTGTTGTAGGCTTTCATTTTTGTTACATAATGCACATAATGGAGAGTTTTCCACACCAATCTTATACAGATATTCTTTGCATACTCCATGATTAATTCTTAGGCGTGAAATGAGGCGGCAAAATCGTTTTTCATGACGGAGCTGTTGAGTGAAACCATGGTTTATTTTTTACAGAGGGGTTCACGGATTTGTAAAACAAACATTTGTCACCTATAGAATACATTGATTTAATCACCCATACCTAGCCTTTCTGTTTCTTATTTTGCTCCTCAATTCCCGTGTTGATAGACCTTAAAATTCTTTTCTTTATCCCTTCAGTGTTCTTACCCATAATACCAGAAATTTTCATATTTCCATATACCCTCCTATATCCTGCATTCACCCATCAGTTAAATGTTGCGTGAAGATAATCACTTGGATCCCGACATTTTCCGTCTAAAAGAAAAATAAGAAATAGGCTGCTACTAGTTTTTGCAATTAATTTTATATTTCATAGTTTGTAGATATTTTCTCTTACACTAATATTATGTTTGAACAGATTAGTATAATTTTGTATTAATTACTATTGAATTATTAAATTTTAAGTTTTATTTTTTAATTTATTGTGACATTTTTAAATTTAGGTGAATTATTTAATTATGGATTGTGTGCGTTCTATTATAACCTCACATGGTCTTTATGTTACTGGATCATTTGTCCTTGTTTATGTAAATAAATAGAACAGTGCTTGACAACCTCATACTGTCAATATGTCCGAGCTGAAATTCCTAGAACTTTGTGGAAGTGAGTTATAATACGAGCTTGCTTAAATCCTAATCTAGTGACATCTCATTACCATCTGTTTAGATTAAATGCTTATTTTCTTCAAGGCAGAAGATTCAAAGTCTGCAGAATTTTAGAGTATGTTCAGAAATTCTTCGGCTACAAACTGAAGAATGGTATCAATTCACCCCAACAAGTATGAAACCATTGAATTTAAAAAAGAATAGGCATAAATTTCGAGTATTAGTAATAATATAACGAAAAACAAATATTTCTTATTAACACATTTATTAAGTCATATCTATAAATAAATTTTTTAAG
Organism: Triatoma infestans; assembly: GCA_011037195.1. Taxonomy (NCBI): domain Eukaryota; kingdom Metazoa; phylum Arthropoda; class Insecta; order Hemiptera; family Reduviidae; genus Triatoma; species Triatoma infestans. The sequence goes on along the minus strand of JAAEAF010004501.1, from coordinate 35,127 downwards.
AATATTTTTATTCTGTTTATATTTTAATGTTTTACAGAAATCTTAATATTTTCGGAGATACCATTTATAGAGAACACAGGAAATGGGGGGAATATTGTCTAACATATCCGGTCAGTGTCATGACCTTGTGTATGAATCATCTTTTTACTATATTAAATGGTAAATTTCGAAACGAGTATAAACCCACGTACACCAGGTGGCTTTTTTGTTAAGGTCTCTTCACAAAGATGACCTTAGGAAATTGAATCATTCTTTTAAGTGAAACTTTACTTAAAAGAATCTCACGTGTTTAAACCGATTTTGCTCTGTGCAAGTCTATGTTATCACACTGTTTTTTTTTTTTTCAAGACATCCTGATGATGGGTGAACACTGAAACCGTTAACTCTATTAGTGTATAAAATAAAAAGACCATGAATCGAACCCATTAGACCAACCTCAATTTAGTGGTCCACGCTTCTAACCAGTAAACTATGGTAGCTTTTAAATAAGTCATTAGGAACAGAGCACATGGATACAGCGAATTCTATTTACTTTTTTATTTACTCTAACTACTGACAGAGGAAGTATCGTAATCATGTCAAATTTTCCCAGAAATTCTCGTTTTGAGGTCTCCTGGAATCCAAAAAAAGTGTTGTTTTTTTTTAGAAAATGGCTTGTGTGATATTCGTGTATGTAAACAGCATAGCTTAACAACTAAAACTTGCAGAAAGTTCAAAAATTGAAATTCCTCTGGAATCTGACAGGTATTTACCTGTCAAAATCCCTCAACCGGAAATACCATTATTGATGATTTTTCAATTTTTTTTGCGATTTGCTCACTAATGACATTTCTCTGGGAAAAATCATTTAAGGGATTTTGGTGGGAGAAGTGGGGTTATGTTTTGCTCTAAAGTGAAAATTCAATTTATTATAATATAATTGTATCAAATATTAAATAGTATCAATAATATTAAATAGAATCAAAATATGTTGGCAATAAAAGTAAAGTAATGCCTATTTATTCAGGCAGTCTTAACGTCCAACTACCAAATTAGATGTCGTGGACGGGGGGGGCGAAAGCACCTACTTTACTATTAACATTTTTTAAACGAATACAAAATTAAGCACTTATACGCTGGACTCGAACTGGGGTCCTCCCACTTACAAGTCCACTCTCATAACCATTATACCAACAACCACCCGCCCCATATGTTGGCAATATTCCAAGCTTAAAGACAACTGATTGACCAAAAGTGCGTGTCTATTGTTTTTTCAGTTTTTTGAAATTTTCTCTAAAACGGCTTTAATTTTATTTATACTTAAAATATTAACTACACATATAAAGAGCTACGACTTTTATTTGAAACATTTCTGTTATAGAGACATATCATTTTTATAATGGAATTTTTTCCAAGAAACTTCATTTAAAGAAGTTTAGAGGTAGTGTATGGTTTCTTAAAAAAAAAAGAAAGTAATTTTATTAAGTTTATCCGAATAGATTATCCCACTGATATGAAATTGAAAGCAAGCAAAAATATGAGTAAAAATGATAAATCTGAAGAAAATTTACAATTAAATATTGTAAACTGCGGTAAGAGAAAGTTGTGTGAGTTGTGTTTCACACCAGATTTTTCTTTAAAGTTTCCGAGGCCATTTTCATGAAAAAAAAAAAAAACTTGAGTTTCCGGGATATGACCGCATCAGTAATTTGCTAGAAACATTAGTTTAGTTATTTTTAGGTTTCTAGCAAACCAGAAAACGTGGTCTCAACCTGGAAACTCTTAAGTGTTTTTCAATGCCTATTTTTTCAGGCGGATTTTTACGTTTAACTACCGACGATCAGTTGTCATAGACGGAGGCAGATAGCAAATATAATTTACTCATATTAATGTTACCCAACGCACCTTACCCTCCTTTTATTCGGTGCACTTCCAAGGAGCTGGAAACAGCAGCAGCATATACTGGCCTGAGTATTAATGAAAACAAGACTGAATATATGATGACTTCAAGTACTCAGGGAAGTAGGGAAAACAGAGTGCAGATTAATGGGCACAATTTCCGACGCTGCAAAAGTTTCAAATACTGAGGAGCTTTTTAGGAACGGAGGAGAATGATGTAGAAGCTGAAATCAAAGCAAGGATTGCAGCAGGTAGTAGATGCCTTTTTTCTTTAAATAGAGTATTAAGCTTCAGGTCACTCTCTCGTGCAGCTAAGATTGTCGTTTACAAGACGATAGTTAGACCTGTCGTCGCGTATGGAAGTGAGAGCTGGGTATTGACTAGAAGGAGTGAGATGATCCTGAGTGTCTGGGAAAGGAAAGCACTGAGAAAGGTTTTTGGCTCGGTCAACGAAAATGGAAACTGGAGAATTCGTAATAATACGGAGCTTTCCGAGTTATTTGGGGGAACCCAGTTTAGTGGCCTTCATTAAGAAAGGAAGACTGCGATGGCTTGGTCATGTGCAGAAAATGCCAGAAGCCAGAATACCCAAAAGGATGATGGCAGGAAGGCCGGGAGGAAGAAGATTAAGAGGAAGACCGAGGCTAAGGTAGCTGGATGATGTAGAGGACGACCTCAGGAAGCTGGGTATAAGAGGATGGAGAAAAAAGCCGAAGATCGACAAGATTGGCAATTCTTTTTGGAGGAGGCCCAGGCCCAACTAGGGCTGTAGCGCTATTTAGTAGTAGTAGTAATGTTCCAATAAAATACAAAAACAAAAAAAAAACGAGAGTCGAGCGCAGTACCATATAATTTCTCAGCCTACGATCCATGCCTGTAACCACTCAGCTACCATGGCGCCTTTTAAATAAGACAGTAAGGAAGGAGCACCTGGTTATATGCGATCAATTTTTTTTTTTTTTTTTGTGATTCAAAGCGCAACCAATGTGCTAACATTTAATTTATTTTTGTTCCAATATATAATTTCAAATACATTCTAGTTTGACACTTATGATTCCGGGACAAATAATTTTGAAGGTTTCTAGGTTTCTTACATAGTTAAAACTGAGTTTGGCATTCCACCCACACATTCTTCTTTATATAGTTAAAGTCTCATTGCGCTGGGTTAAAAATTTGGCTATTATGGAAAGTAAGAGACTGCCGCGTAAATGTTTTGTTAGGCTTTTAGTTATATACGAATTCTGTAAATATCAGAGACATTTTCCTGACTTGCTCTTTGCAAGTCTGTTGTTGTCACACTGCCTGAAAAACGCATCCTGAAGATGGGCGAACGCCCGAAACAAAATGAAGCAGGCTACCACGGAAAATGTCTTTGATGCTTTCCAGCTCTGCGGAACCAACCTCCACAACAATTCTGTAAATAGTTTGAAATATAACTGGTTCTCTCAGTTGAATAGTTTATTTCTGCAGCATGGTATTGAACTCAATCCAGAAGAATTAACCCGAGATATTAATTTTTCTGTTAGAGAAATTGTTAATTCTTTAAAAGATAGTTCTCGACATAGTCAAGTCTATAATGCTCTTCCACTCGTAGCTAATGCTCTTCAGTAGTATGTTAATATCAGAATGTTATTTCGTATTACCAAATTGATAGCCCAATTGAGACTTTCAATATATTATGAAGTTAACTTTAAATAATATGACGTACACTGTAAACTGTAATCAAATCTGTACTATTTGTAATTCTGTTTGTGAAGGAAGACTTTTTTCATTTGTTTGCTCAATGCCCAATATATACACCAATAAGAATGAATTATTTTAAATCTACTGTACCCTCTAGAGTGGAGACAGTTATTCTCAGTTATCTATCCAGTACCTCCAAAGAAGATTTAACTTATTTTTGTTACTATATTGATAGTGTACTTAGGCTTCGGTCCTTTATTTTGAATGAGTAATTGCTTACAGTATTTTTTTTTCTTTATTATTTGTATTGTTTTACTTTAATTTTAATATTATTTTAATTTTAAAATTCTTTTGCTTTATTGTTTGCATTGAGACTTTATCATGTTTATTTATTTTTTCTTCTTCTTTTTTTGTTTTCTTTCATTAGTTTTTTCTTTTTTTTAAATTTATTTTCCTTTTTTTTTTTTACTTTGCTTTTATTTGTTAATTACTTTAGTTAATTTTGTTCTGATTAAATGTACAATGTTTATTATTTTTGTTTATTAAGCAAGTAGCTCATGCTCTGTTGTTTATAATTTCTTTTTTCATGTATAACTTTCTTTACTTTTTTTAAAGACACTCTGTATGTAAAGGATGTACCCTTATAGACATACTAATAAATAAATAATAATAATAAGAATAATAAAAATAAAATTGGTTTCTGGAAAGGCTATGACTTTAGTTTACTTATTTTTAAACTTTATTTTTGTTCTAATATTATAATATACTTTTCGACCAACTACAAATATATTAAGGGCAATTAAAGGTTGATTAAAAAGTTCCTAGAAAATTTGTTAATTACAGTGAGAACAGTACTAAGCGAGAGGCGCCACGGTAGCTGAATGGTTAGAGACGGGAACCGCCTCTAACTAAGTGGGTTCGATTCCCGATCTTGCCTCTTATATTTTTTATTTGATGTATTTAATTAATATGAGTAACTATCGCAAAATATGTTTGTTATCCGCCTACGTCAATAAAACTGATCTTTAGCGGCGTTTACACGATCAATAATAGTGACAATACTTTAGAGTATTGACAATAATATTGATCGTGTAAAGTGAAAAAAATGTATTGATGGTCGGTATTGACAAGAGTATTGATGAAATTCAGATTTTCTATCAATACTGAGAACTGGAGGGGATATCGACAATATTATTGGTCAGTTCAATAGTTTTATCGAACGTTGCAACTAACCTGTACAAAACAAAAGCGATACTATTATAATAGGTTAAAGAATTCTATGTAATGAACATCTCCTATAATATATTAAAGCTGACTGGCCCAATTGATTTAAAATTTCCATTTTAAGAAAACATTTCAGTTTGAACTCTGACAATTGCACTATTAGAAAAATCGTATGAGTGTTTCGCAGTTTATTTAATTTTTTGTTTCAAAAAGGGTTTTTATATGCCATGCTGTTTAATATAGAGAGAAAATAGGCTTCTAACTTTCCTTCCGAATGGTAGGCATATTAAATCACTACATGTCTACATGAAAAGTCAATCAAACAATTTTCCTTGTTTATGCCTGATTTTGGTGGAAAGTTAGATAAAGATTTAGTATTTTGCCTTCTAAGGTGTTAATAAAAAATAAATGTATCTAAAACATGCAACACAAAATTACCAGAATTATATTATATTTTATTAAATATATCATTAGGATAAATGTTTATTTTCGATGTTTTATAAAGGAATTAATTAAGAGTGAACGATAGTGGAAGTAATTTAAATAAGAAACATTAGAGCTGTCCCCCTTGAGTTTTCTATACAATATTAATAAAGTGAGCAGCAGGGTAAAGAGCTAACTATAACCATGGGCCAAAATAATAGCTACGCAAGCTTTAGAACGATTATTCATTTTTTAAAGGTTAAAAAAAAACAACTAAACTGATGAGTATAAACACGTAAATACACTCTCCTAGTGGCAGAAATAGTAAGTAGTATTGACAATAATATTGATCGTGTAAAGTAATGAAATATTGATAGTGGTTAGTATGAGTATTGATGGAAATATTGTCAATACTGGTATTGACAATAATATTGATCGTGTAAACGCCGCTTTTGGTTGCACGTGCAAATCCTGCCTGAAAAAAAAAGGCTTTACTTTAATTAAATACTGAGGAACTAAGAGAATGCCGAGTTTTTCATAACTGATTTTTCTGTAATATTATAGTTATTGTTTAAAAAGAAAAAAAAAAACACTGCGCCTATTAATTCAGACAAATACATATTAATTTCTGAGGCCAATAAAAAAAAAGATCCAGATCAAAATTAGATTACTTTATGAATTCATTCTTTGTTTGATTTAATCATCTTTAATAATAAAAAGATAAAAGGAGAAAAAAAAAACAGAAGCATTTTCAGACATCTGATGGGTTAAAAATCTAAATATTTTGTTAATAGATAAGATAGTAGTTGGTTTTAAAATAATTTTTTGTGCAGCTATCGGTGCACATAATATTTTGATAGCGATACAAAAAATAAAATGGCGGATTTATTATTTATGATTCTTTTAACTTTTATTTTTTAAAACCATTTTGAAACTGCAATAATCTTAATGTTTATACTGATGTATTTATTTTTATTCTCTCAGTCTCTCTCTGTTTTTGTTGTTGTATATAATCTATTTATTCACATAACAATAATAAATAATAGAAATGTGCTTATCATTTTTTTTCTTTAACAATGGCGTGTAATAAACGATCTTTTGTGCAGAGCCTATTTATTAATGACATTTTTTATTTTTTCATAATTTCTCCAAGCAAGTGTGATATAGAGTTAAAATATAGGAATTATTTTATTATGCGTCAACAGAATTCTTGTTAAGAAAGTTTGTCAAAGCACCGATAATTTCTGCAATCAGATCGTTTTCCTAAAGAGCGTAGCAAACTTAAGAAATATTAAATAATTTAAAAATAAGAGTGTTTGTGGAAAAAAACAAAAAGGAATGAAGAAATTCCTCTTTCAGTTAGTATATTAGATCAGAAAGTATCATTCAATCACATAAAGTGTTGTAATTTATTTCATTTAACTGGTGTACTGGTTTTTGACCTAGTTTATTATGTTCTAGTAACCGTTTTATAGAGCTACCAAAATATGATAATAATAAAAACAAAAAAATTCTCTTTTAAAAATATTTCCTTTCACTATATAATTTGCAAAGAATTACTCAAACAGTAAGTTCGATACTTGGTATGTGCATGCGCCGCCATAGGTCGAGCTCGTGATTCTAACACGTTCTAATATATAATTCATTCAAATTATTTGCCCTTCATCTCAGTAAGTCACAGTTTTATTTGGTATTCCCAATAACTATTTATCATTGTTGTGCTGGGAGTTACATCCTTTTCAGATTTAAATAATTAGATTATATTTCTGTCAAAGTAAGGTTAGGTTACACTCTAAACTGAATAGTATTCATAACCTTTATGATGTTTTCTTAGAAGCTCATGATAATATAAAATTATATATGAAAAATGTAAAGGCATTATTTCATCTTTATTGCGAAAATGCACTAAATGCATGCAAAAACAGATTAAATAATATAAAGGAATGAAATTAATAAGGTGTAGTGTTGTTTTTATTTTTAAATGAAATAACCATTTAATTAAACAATTTTAGCTTTATAATAATTATAGGTCTATTACTAAAATTATCCATAAAACACTAATATAATATTGATGACTAATATTGTGAATAAAAATAAAATAAAAACAAATATTAATTTTTTTTTTTTTTCTTCATAGGTTATTTTTAGGGTATTATCTTTGAGTTAGAGGAAATTATTTCCTTATTGGTTAATTTCTGAAAAAAAAAAAAAATACTTTTTTCTACAACAATTGAATAATGTGAATATTATTCCAAAAAATTCAGTAAATAATGTTTTGCTTTTAATCCGTAATAATATCAAAAATCTGGTGTGAAACACTCACACAACTTTCTCTTACACCAGTTCTCAAAATGAGAATTGACAAATTTTATAGTTTGTGTACCAAATTTAATGAAACTCGTCGAAAACTGAAAACACTGTTCAGTAACAGCGCACTTCTGGTTTACTAATTTTCTTGAAACTCGGAATTTTGGCCATCTATTTATTTCTAACTAATTATGGTTGGTTGATAGAATTGTATAATCAACTAGGGGATAGCACTTTGATGAAAATCTAACCCCACCCCTCCCCTAAAAGTGCCCTTAAAAAAATTTTCCCAGATAAATGTTTTAGATAATAGTTGTAGATCATTGCATGTTTAGTTTATATACGAAGTTTCAAAAACATCGTCGGAGCCATTTTTGAGAAAATTGCGAAAAAGTGAATAAATCATTTAGTAAAGTGGTAAAGTAAACGCACTTCCGGTTATCCGATTTTTTTCAAACTCGGAATTTCAACAACATATTTAATTCTAATTAACATTATTTAGATGACAGAATTGTCTAATAAACTGAAATAGCACTTTAGATGGAAACTAACCCCACCCCACCCCAAAAGTGCCCTTCAATGCATTTTCCGGAGAAATGTTTCAAATAAAAGTTGTAGCTCTTTGTATGTGTGGTTGATGTTTGAAGTTTAAAGAAAATCGTCGGAGCCATTTTTGAGAAAATCGCAAAAAAGTAAAAAATCCAACTAGTAAAGTGGTACTTCCGGTTGAGGAATTTTTACAGATAACGTAGTGTCAGATCCTACGGTGATACCTAAACGGAATATCAAGTTTTAACTTTCTAGGTTTTTCGTTTTTGAGCTATGCTGTTCACATACACACACACACACAGACCATTTGCTAAAAAACACTTTTTTGGACTCAGGGGACCTCAAACGGATATTTCCGGTGTAAACTCGATATCGAAAATTTGACACGATTACAATACTTCCTCTTACTAGGGAGTAAGAGAAAGTAAAAAGTGTATAACCTCTAGAAATCCAATCATAATGCTGTTATCGACAGTGTTGTCACTTTCAAATGAAGTAATTTTAAGGTTTGAATAAAATTCTACATTCAGTTAAATAATATAAACATAAAATTGTTTTAATAATTTAATTATTTACGGTTCTCCATCATTTATTTTGCAATGTTAACTGAACGTATAGAAAAAATATTGAGTCAAAAAAAAAAAAAAACCCCTAACTACTAACACTAAAACTTTGCACACAAACTGAATAGAAATGAAATTTTTTTAATTTTTATTTGAAACATTATTCTGGGAAAATTAATTCTTGCCTGTTCTGATATGAAGGATGACTTAGGCTTTCCACAAATTTGTCATTTTGTGTATATTATATGAATCTGTAAAATCTTAATAATAAGAATTCAATATGTTGGCATTACTTGCGAGTCTGTAGAAAAACGGTTGGCCGGCGGCACTACTACATTACTGAGCGGTTTTTTCCGGGTTTTCTGAGATTGTCTTCACATAAAGATACAACGGGCTATGCGAACTAGACCAATAAGAGTTTGAAATTTCTTAGAGGATAACATAACACTACAACTCCCCCCAAAAACCCCTTTAAATTACTTTACCCGGTGAAATGTTCCAAATAAAAGTTGTAGCTGTTTATACTCGTATGTGTATATATACACTTACTTAGTTTAAAGAAAATCGTTGGCCATTTTAGAGAAAATAGCAGAAAACTGAAAAATACTTTTCAGTATAAATAGCACTTTCGGTCATACGATTTTCTTCAAAGTCGGAATTTCAACGACATATTTAATTTTAATTAATATTTATTTTGTATAGTAAACTGAAATAGCACTTTACAGAAAAACCTAACCCCACCACTACTTCAAAACTGCCCTTAAATGAATTTTCTCGGAGAAATGTTTCAAATAAAAGTTGTAGCTCTTTGTATGACTTCGAAACTGATATTTCCGGTGAAAACTTGATATCGAAAATTTGCCACGTTTACAATACTTCCTCTTACTAAAGAGTAAGAGAAAGTAAAAAGTGTTAGTTTCAAATCTCTGGTAGTATTGTAATTTATATAAAATATACACATTTAAATATGATGATGTTTTTCCTGTTTCATGTAGTTTTGAACGCTTAATTTAATAAATATTTATAAATGAATATATTATTATTAAGTTAGATATATCTATTATCTAATGTAGTAATATCTGTAGGTAATGTCTGATTTAATATGTGAAGAATATATGCGCAAGTATATGTGAGCCTAATTTACACTTTATAGAACCATTATCTTCCTTATATTAACAGGATGTATTTTATTTATTAATTAAATGATTTTATTTATTAATTAAAAAAAAAAACGTGATGATTTCCTAAATATTTTATGTTTACCTTGAATTATCTAATTAAAATCTCTAATAATTCTTGAAGATTTCTTATTCGTGATGATAAGAAAAAAAAATTATCCGGATTAAGTAATGATTCTCTAATAAAATTTACATTCGATAATTATTGTTGATTAGAAAAATCGCTACTTTTATTATCTATTTTTTTTTTTTCATGATTGTATAGATGTTTATTTCTAAAGTTAATGATCGTCTTAATGATAGTTTTCTAGTGTGCACACAGTTAGTTTCTCTGCTTGCGAATCTTAGAATTGAAACAAGCGGATTAAGTAATTAATGAAACTAATTTGCTGGTTTTTCTAAGTTTTCTTTAGATTAATGATACTAACTTTCATGCGAAATACCTTGAGAGAAAGTTACTTAATAGCAATTACGCGTTTTTTTCAATGATGTGACTTTATTTCAAAAAAGTTTGTCCTTAAAAGTTTAATTAGCTTAAAAATCTTTAATGAATTATTAAAGCCGATGTAAAGCATTAAAGACGGCAAAAAGGAATAGAGAAGATTCTATTAATACTAATACGTACATACTCGTATTGTTCCTTATTATGTGCTGTTATATGACCGCTTCATCATCACGCAACATTTCAACATGCCCACAGTTTTCAATGGAATATAACATTTTGATGTCTTCTGAAGGCTGAAAAATATATTTTCTAACATTTAGTTCTTACTTGTGTTTATGTAATCATCATATTTTATTTTCTTATCAGGAAGAAGTTTTTATTTAGGCGCTTTTTCAGGTGAACTCTACTGCTTCCACAAGCGTCAATAACTCGAAACAACTTCTTCCGCTAAAGACCTTCTAAAAATGGCACGCTGTAGAACGGCAGCTTGCAGAAGTAGTTGTTGTGTTTACTATTTCAACCTGTAGCTCACACCACACACAGGCACACAACAACCACTTTCCTACATTTTTACAGACGATTACTGCTATGTTTAGCATAAATATGACCATTCAAAGGCGTTCACAAGAGATCATCCTAGATCCGGCTTTTTGGCCACACACTCTGCATGTTTTTTTAATTCCTATTTACAGCTATAAAAGAAGATATTGTTGTGGTGGTTGGTTCCGCAGAGCTGGAAAGCATCAGAGACATTTTCCGTGGTAGCCTGCTGCATTTTGTGGTCATAGACCGGTTTCGGGCGTTCACCCATCTTCAGGATGCGTTTGTCAGACAGTGTATGACACAGACTTGCATAGAGCAAATTCAGTTTATACACTCTGAGTGTTATCACACTGTCTGGCAAACGCATCCTGAAGATAGGCGAACGCCCGAAACCGGCCGATGACCACAAAATGAAGCAGGCTACCACGGAAATGTCTCTAAGGAAGATATTGTCAATTGTTAGATTCATTAAATTTTCACCCTTGCAAATCATGCTTTGGCACAATTTAATTTGCTCGCCTAGTCGAAAATGGTTCCAAGGATTTTATTTTGTCTAGTAAACAAAAATCCAAATATGAGGAAGAATTGTCAAATTGGGATGTAAGAAATGCTGTAGAATGATAAGAGTTGGAAGAATATCCTAGAATTCCTTCTTTGTTACCAACAATGAATGTTAAAGACTTTTGTTTTTGATCATTCTTAGAAAATTAACTTGCTTTCTAAAGAAGACTAGATAACACTAGTTCCCTTTGGCGTATGCGGTTCCAGAATGGATAGTAGGTTTGAAGCTGCAGCGTATTTTGAGACAGGAGATCATTTGGAGATATCTTGATGAATGGTCCACTGTTTTCCAGGCTGAGGTTTATATCATTCTCTGTTTTATTTTGGATGAACGGGTAACGTAACTCTAATTTAAGGATGCTAGTATCTGCTCGGATAATCAGGCTCCATGGAAGAAACTTGAAGGATTCTTGTATCTTCACTTCCAGATTGTTACTAGAATAGTCTTGAAGACTGGAACAGTTTCTTTCTTTAAGAACATTTTTCTACACAAGGTACTACATCATACAGGAATCTCAGGCAATGAGGAGAGGGATAGTTGTTGTGGTGGTTGGTTCCGCAGAGCTGGAAAGCATCATCAAGTTTTAAATACAGTTAAAAACACCAGTCAGTGTATAAAACTGAATTTGCTCTGTGCAAGTCTGTATTGTCACACTGTCTGAAAAACGCATCCTGAAGATGGGCGAACGCCCGAAACCGGTCGATGACCACAAAATGAAGCAGGCTACCATGGAAAATGTTTCTGAGGAGAGGGATAGATTGGCCAAATTAGCCGGCTCTCTCTCCCCGTACGCTGATCTTGCGCTTGTCTTTGGGCAAATGTTTGTCCATACCTGATGGGGATTCCGCACCGGGGAGGTTGATAGTAAGTGCTACTGCTATCTCAGACTTCTCTTGGATATCTGATTGGACCTCTTGCTGGGCGTTATGGGTCAAAGAGATATCTCTATTAGTATTATTATTAAATCCTGGATGTGCCTATCGGCATGGGACCTAAGACAATATAGCTTTTATCCTCCCATTTGATCTCCCCCAGCAGTCTACTAGTTTATCTAGATTCTTTAGCTCCAACCTTCCCAGGCTTTTCCGTGAAAGTGAGACACTCCCAAAAATCCGAATCCTAGTGCCTGCAAAACAAGAGATACCTCTAAGTAATGGGACTCATGCCAGACCCCCTTTTTTTTTTTGTAGAGTTTGTGAGACATGGAAGAACAGCTAATCCACCTTATGTTAGATTAGTAGATCACCTTAGGTGTGTGGAGTAGAATTAGTAAAGGGGTTCTTTGATCGGTGCAGTATATCTGTGGAAGAGATTATTTGTTTCAGAGATTTTCCTCCATCAAGTGTCACTAAAGTTAGTGTAGTTTCTATCACATTAAACAAACTACCTAATCCTGTCTCTACATTCATGACTATAACAACAACAGTTCTTAGAAATAATAGTTTTTATCTGTTGATTTTCAAAACAAGTAAATTAAACTTCTAATTCCATGAAGCAAATAATAAAATTGATAAAATAAAAAAAAAGTAAACAATCATTAAAATATAAATAATCTATTATTATTATTATTATTATTATTATTATTATCAACTATTGATATTAGTAATTGTGTGATTATATTGATGACAGTGTTGAAAAGCGTATGAATAAATATAAATCTATTATTATGGTATGACGCATTTGATTTTGTTTTGAAAATTACAATAATGTAATGAGTATTAATCGCTTTTCGTTTTAATATATTTGGTACTGTAGTTAAAGCATGTCCATATATTGCTTGCGTAAATATCTAAAAATTAAAAATAAAATAGGTCACAATAAGCACAATAAAAAAAAATAAATAAATAAAAAAATAAAAGTAAGATGTAAAACTGAATGCACATTATACAGCACGTGCTAGAGATGATTCCATTTTTACCCAATAATAGATAATAACCTTGAAAATACCATTAAAAAAAAAAACTACGATGTTGGCTGATTTTTCATTCAGTTTCCTCGTTTATTTACGACATTTTGTAGCTTATTATTTATATTTTCATTGTTTTTATGTGTAGTAAACATAACAATTACAATCAATCATTATTAAAATTGTTTGCATTAATAAACTTGAGATAATTCGTTTGTTTGTTATGTTTAAAAAAAAAAAAAAAAAAATCATTCGTGGAGTTTTAAATTGACTAATTAAATCACAGCAGACATTTGCATTAAATGTTTAATTAGTTTTAATGTCAGTTGGGGGAGCTCACTATAAATGGTTTGCTTCTCCAGAACTATTACGTATTATAAAATGAATTTTCTTAGAAAATAGTTCAAATAGAGGCGATAACTCTAAATGGGTACTTGGTATTCCGTGTTCAAGAAACCCAATTAAAGTCTTTAAAAAAAAAAAAAAAGATCGAAAATTACTGTCGGATTTCCTGCTGATTGCTAAACAAAGCATAAAGTTTTACTGCAATTTTATGGCTTCGGTTTATTTGTTTACTTACACACACACACACATTCGGTAAGATTCATGTATATACTTTTTCTCTTAAAAGAGTAAACTATTGCGAAGTATTAAATTTCTAAATTGAGTATTAACCGGATGTAATATAGGTTTTGAGGTCCCCTGAGTTTCAAAAAAGTGTTTTAGAAAAATGGTTTGTCCTTTCGCCCTATTCTCTCACCACATCCGATATGTGTGCGTGTGTGTGTGTGTATGTAGAACAAATTATCTCAAAAAGAAAAATGGCGGTAAATTCAGACTTGATATCTGTTTTAAATATCACCACAGACTACAGAGAAGGTTTTTTTAATCAAAATCCCTTAACCGGATGTACGACTTATCGATGTTTTTTGTCAGTTTTATCATCCTTAGTTCTTGTAAAAGACATTTTTTTTTTTTTTAACTGACTGTGGCCCGCTAGGGGTATCTATTTGTTGCATGCAGTTACTTGGAGAGTAGTTTTCCCCACGGGTTACCACAGCTCAGTACTCCATGCTCTTCGTCAGAACAGTACACAATACACTTAAACTACATAACTCTACACTTTACAGACAAGGACAAACACAGTACACAAACTAGGGTCTTCGTCCCTAGTTCTATGGCGAAACGCCAGGGGGAAAGAAAGGATTAGCTCAGTTGCTTTAAAACTTCTTACCCACTGGACTAGCAACGCGGAGGTCCCGGGTTCGAATCCAGCATGCTGTCCTTAGATTTTCTCTTCCTAGGAGCCTCTACAACTCACTCTACGGTGATGAGCAATGTTGTCTATAGCTAGAGAACCCAGTTTAGAGGCCGGCAATGCACTGAGAAGGCTCCGGGGGGCACAATAGATCTTTCAGGTCGCAGTGCGATAATCCCCTAAGACAGTCTACATCTACTCTCTGGGGGGAGCGACCAAGTTCTTTGCTATCCAAAGCCCCTCTAGGCCCATAAAGCTACACCAAAGATCGGAGAGCCTTCTCAGTGTACTGCCGGCCACCGGACAGTGTTCTCTCGTTACAGACAACACTGACCATCATCGGACCGTGCGCTGTAAGAGGTTCCTAGGAAGGAAAAATGCTGCACTCGAACCCGGAACCTCGGCGTTACTAGTCCAGCGCGCTACCACTGAGCTAATCCCTTCCCTGAAAGCCATTTTAATATTTCTTCTACTTCGGGAGGCATAAAATCTTTTATTTTTGTTTTTATCTCTTTCCCTTTTTTTTTTTTTTGATAGAGAACAATATTTGAACTTGGCAATTTTTTAAAATTTGATCATTTGAACATTTTCCATTTGGCATCGGTGTACCAATAGGGTGGCGGTGCGATAAGAATGGTTTCAATGCCGTCATTCTTAAATTTTTCAAATGCAATCCCACTTCTGGTCGACATCTGAAGATTTTTTTCAACAAAATGCTTCTTATATTATATTAGGTATCTTTAAAATATATAAAAATTATATATTAAAGCATCCCGTTAATAAAAATTTCCAAATAAAAATATTAAATAGATAAGATGACCCACTTTAATTATTTGAGATGATCACCAATGAGACAATATCTTGGAATTTTTATTATTTCTTTCACAGATAAATATTTATTTTAAAATTATCAAAACTAAACTCAATTGTAAAAAAATAAAATAAAATAAAAACCTGGTTTACTATTATATTATCTATAAAAATAATAAGTTTCTTTTTTCCAGTTTCATCATTCTTAGTTTTTGTGAAAGCTATTTTAATATTTTTTCTGACCAAATTTTCAAAATACTTGTTTTGAAATACTTTAAATAGGATTATTTTGTTGAATATATGGTTGGGTCCGAAATGTTGGATAAACATCTGGTATTTTATCCATCGTAGCATGCATATTTCCTTTATTCCTGACCGGTCTCGGATTTCATCCATTGTCAGAGGAAATTCACCAAGTTCGTGTAGAGAGTTCACTTCAACACAATGTTTGTGTTACACTCGGACACTTGTTGGTTTGTTGATTGAATAGTATGTATGCGCGGGTGGTGATAAAGTGAAGTGAACTATCTGCAGGAAGTTGATAAATTTTCTCTGAAGATGGATGAAAATACGAAATCGGTCAGGAATAAAAGAAATATGCATGCTACGATGCATAAAATACCAGATGATATTTTGTGTTTACAAAATATCTAAAAAACAAAAAGTTATAGGAAGCTCAAACTTGGTATTCCGTTTAGGTACTTAGCATCGCTTCAGTTATGAAGATTTCTCTACGAAATCCATTCATTGGAAGTGTGACTCTATTTTAGTTTTTTGCGATTCTCTTGAAAACGTCTAAAATGATTTTCTTTAAAACTTCTTACACTATCTAGACTAATGTCTCAATTTTATTTGAAACATTTGACTATCCTACCCTAAAACCCTAGGGCACAACAGGAAGGGCCAAGGCTTGCCAAACGGCGATTTGATTATGGGGGCGTGTGTGGTAAGCATGCCGCAGTTCCCAAGCCGTTTAGTTCCGGCCTTCGCTACCTAGAGCGCTTACTAACTGTTGCTTCCCACGTTTTATCACAATGCTGAGTCAACACCGACTTTGCCCTCACGGGAATCGAACCCTGAATTCTCGCACGAAAGGCGAATGCGCTAGCCACTAGACCAACGCGTGAGGACATTTTACTACCACTTATATAATATTAATATCCGCTTTAAATATTGCTTAGAATTTGACGAAAATCGGTTAGCTGTAAATGCAAATTGCTTATTGACAGCTTAACGTTTAGTAAAAAATTATTAACCGGAAGCAATTTGTCTAATTATAATTTAATAAATGCTTTTAGAAAAAGTATGTGAGTGTTTCGTACCAGTAAATTTACTAGTAAATTTGAAGAGACCTTTAAAGCAGTAAGAGTGGATTTTCAAATTGCCAGTGGTACATGAATCCAGAATATTATGAATTTTATTGATTTGTACCAAACATGAAACACACTGGACTTTAGGATTATACACTTATACCTCCAAAAAAAAAAATTCAAAAAGAGATCTGTTATATCCTCCATTAGATTTAAGAATCATTTTAAGTGAAATTCATTTCAATTGCATACGTCATAGTGTCTATACTGCTAGCGCATTCTGGTGTTTCCTTCATAGTAGAAGTGAGTGTCTTTATAATTTTGTATTTATTAATTTTTTTTATTGTAATATTACTAGTGATTTAACCCAATACACTTTCTTTTTTTTCAAAATAATAGACATTTACTATTTATAGTTATTACTGCTGTTATAATCCTATTTTTAACTGTAAAACCTAATTGTACAATACATAAACAATTTTTAAGACAACTGTTTCTTTTGAAGTCAGATTTCATACTAAACACAAAATTACGCTATCAAGAGTTCACTGCGTTGAAAGTCTGTGAGCACTGACTCACTGACACCACACACGCCAGGGAATTACGTTAAGGTGCAGGTTGTTAAGATATTGTATTACTTGGCTCAGGAGATATTATTTTCAAAAATTACTTAAAACCCCAAAAGGATTGAAACCAAAGATGTTTATAGGAATGAATAATTTCATTTTTATAACCTTAAAACCGTCATTAGTGCATACATTTTAATAATATATATATATTTTTTTTTTTTTTTACTGATTAAACTAACTCAGACTGCCTAAATTAGCTGATTACAATAAATTCTATAAAATAATGTAGTAATTTAATACTCTTTTTTTCTCTTCTATTATTTATAAAATAACTGAATTAGTGTGAAAACTGGAGTGAAAAAAACCTACGAAATGTTTATTACATTAATTGAAAAAAAAAAAAATACATACGTCAACTAAATAAAAAATTATATAATGGTGGAAGGGACCAGCCACTCCATCCTTAGGAATTCCTGCGAGTATCCCTTCTAGCAGACACACAGGCATCCGCAATTTAATGACAATTGGGGCCTAAAGAGATGGCTAATGTATGCAATTACTTGGATTTAGTACTACTACACCGATTGCTCTCTCATATACACACAAATATTTTTGCTAATTCTAAAACTTTTACAGCCCACCAGCCGCCTAGCCTATAGGTGTTCAAACATAGACGTCCAAGGGAAACAACCTCTTGTATGTCTGGTACCCCCTCTAGGTTGAGCGTACTAGACATACAAGTACATTAAATGATACTGAACAATTAAAATGGCATAATATCTCTAAAGCTCAGTTGTTAAGACAACTTTGTTTTTATGATTTTTTTAATTTTTATTGATAGCGCGTCAACATCTAGGCTCATTGATGCCGAAACCTTCTCAGTGCACTGCCGGCTTCTGGACAATGTTCTCTCGCTAGAGAGCTATAGATTCTCCTAAGAAAAAAATATCTAAGTAGCACTAGACTCGAACCCGAGATCCCCGCGTGGGAGTCCAGCATGCTACCCACTGAGCTAATCCCTTACGTAGTATAATGTTCAATTCTGTTTTAAAATATTTGCAATGAGATTTTATGAATAAATATGCAGGAAAAAATGAGTTGTATTATAATATTTTATTTTTGTTTAGATACATTTCGACTAAGGAGTTCATTTTTTAGCCTACAAAAATTATTTAAAAATTTACTTTAAAAAAAAAAAAAAAAAAAAAAAAAAATCTGGTGTGAAACAACTTTCTCTCACTCCAGTTCCCAAAATTATAATTGACAAACAATCTTTATAGTTAATGTATCAAATTTAATTAAGTTCGTCGAAAACTGAAAAAAACTGTCCAGTAAAAGCGCACTTCCGGTTTACTAATAATTTTGGCCATCTATTTATTTCTAATTAATTTTGTCTGGATGATAGAATTGTATAATCAACTATGATAGCACTTTAGAGAAAAACATAACCCCGCCCCTCCTCCAAAAGTGCCCTTAAATGAATTTTCCCAGAGAAATGTTTCAAATACAAGTTATAGCTCTTTGTATGTGTAGTTCACATTCTTAGTTTAAAGAAAATCTTTGGAGCCGTTTTAGAGAAAATAGTAGAAAACTGAAAAATACAATTTTGGTCGTCCGATTTTCTTCAAACTCGGAATTTCAATAACATATTTAATTCTAATTAATATTAATTAGATGATAGAATTGCGTAATAAGCTAAGCTGTTCACATACATACGCACACACACACAGACCATTTGCTAAAAACCACTTTTTTGGACTCAGGGGACCTCAAAACGGATATTTCCGGTGAAAACTGATATTGAAAATTTGACACGATTACAATACTTCCTCTTACTAGGAGTAAGAGAAAGTAAAAAGAGTGGCAATGCTTTTGTGTGTTTATATTACATAATTTTTGAATGATTACTTACATAGTATTTTTGCTTTTACAGAACTTGTTTTTTTTGCTAAGTATGACAAAAGTGGTGGTAAGTTTTTTTTGGTGTGACAAAAAATGCACAAACTTGCATACCAAAACCACTATCGTAATGGCAAACAATCACTTAAAAATTATATTATAATAGAACACAAACCTCTTTAGATCTGAAAGTTTCGAGCTGAAAATGATACATAAAATAACTGAGAAGATTTGCTATGATTAAACCCTCAATAAAACAATTCAAACATCCATTTCTTAAAATTGAAGAAACCAAAATCTGAAGGAAAAATGAATTTCCAAAAAATTCAATTAAAAAAAAAAATGGTATCCATTTTAGGAATAATCATCTAATGGTTTTACCTAAACATGTAGAAAATTATCGCCCATGCAATTTGTTTTTTTACAAAAGATTAATGACAAAAAAATGCTACTGGGTTTTTTATTTGTCCATGTTCAGAATTTTTTGGAGAGAAGTGTCAAAGATAATGAATTTTTTAAATACCGTACAATTAAACCATAGTTTTCAAATTACTTTACTATTCAGTTTTTATGGCTTATAATAATAATAATAATAATAAAAGAGGCCAGTAAAATACGTAATTTTGATAAAGGGCGGTCAGAAGGCTTGGTATAGTTCTGCTCTTACCCTTGAAAATTTGGGGAGTGTCCAACCTTCCTGATAACCGCCAAATCTTTTTAGAAAAAAAAAATAATGCAAATTAGTAATTATCCAAAAGATTAATCCTAAATGGACGGTTGGGAATTATTTACATTCGGAGAGCACTCCTTGTATAAACTATTTAAGAACAGTCCAATATATCTGCTGGGCAGAAACTCAATTCCTCATTTGTTTCTGTCCAGCATTTAACAAATGCGGCAACCATCTTACACAAAGCTTTCTCATACTGATTTTTTCGTGTAAAATGTTGTCGTACCCTTTCTTCTAAGATGCCTATAGCCCTTAGCCACATCTCATACTCCTTTAATCGTCGATCACCTGGGAACCATATTGGTGTATCTTCTCCGTATTTTTTTCGGTAGATGTAAGATGTACGATGAAACGTTTAAACTCAGCTGCCCATTTTTCTACTGTAATAATGAACATACAAACTTCCTATACACTTTCACCAACTTTTGGATGAATTGACGATACACCATCCAAAAACCATGAATTTGATGACGGAACCGGAATTCAAGTTTATTAATTTTGTCAAAAACACATAACACGCTTACTTTTGTACAGCCGTATAAAACTAACTATTCGTCTGATCAATGATTTTACTTTTGCAACATCATGTGTACTAACATAACAAAACAGAAGTTTCATTAGTAGCAGTGCCAATTTATGGGCTAGGCCAAGCACTTTTCACTTTGCCCCGAGTATTTCTAAATAATGAACCACACTGTGGCGTTTGGTAACAGAAAAATAAAAAAAAACAACAGTATGCAAAATAGTAAAATTATAATTCAACATACACCTTATTTGAACGTATACTTTACTACTCTTTTATAATCATTCACTAATAACACTCAGATAAATGCTTAATATAACAAATATGTAGGAAAAGAAAACCCTATCTCTTTCATTAACCCAGCTGGAAGGCTACATTAGAATCAGTGTTGCCAATTACAATAAAACAATCCCTTTCTATATTCTTTTCTAGCGCCCCCTTTCCCTTAGCTGAATTCCTAACACACACCATAATTTTTAATTCATCGCACTTATACTAAAATTCCCGAAAAAAATATTCTCAAATAATCAACTAAAATACTTTCTCAAATAATAAAAACAAAAATGAAATAGACAAAATTAAAAAAAAAATAAATAAATAAAATTTGTCTCTCTTTCTCAGTTCCCCCATGAAACAAAACCATAGATCACGCCATCCTTTTTCTCTCTGTATATAGTAAGTAAACAAACACACTTTATCTTATCGAATTTTTTTAATTTTGATTTTGTTAATAAAAATAATAAAACAATTTTTTTTTTTTTAATCAAATATCATCAAATTCCTTTAAAAAATCCCCCCCCCCCCATCCTTTGATCTAAATAATGGAGAAAAAAAAAATTGACGCAAATATATTGAGATTAGACATTGTTTTTCAATTCTCCCTATGCCATATGCTTCATTAATAAAAATGGATAGAGTATTCTGTATGAGAACAAATAGTAAGGTTCAAGGGTAAGATTACAATTCTTTGATTAGAAAAAAAAACAATTAATATTCTAAAAAAAAAATAAAATAAATTATCTTTAAAGATGGATTTAATAGACTGAAGGCTGGAAATAAAGTCTAAAGATATATTAAATTGAATTTTACAAAAATCAACTTAATTTAAATTTTATTTTGGTAACCCGATGAGGACATATATTTTATATTTTAAAAATAGTATAATTCCTAAGTTTTGTTGATTAAAAAAATATTAAAAGTTCAAGAACTCTAAAAAGGATATAGGAAATAATTAGGTATTTTTATTTTATTTCCGTATCCTGTTTTTTTTTTTTCTTTTATATAATTTGTCCATATTAAGGAAGTTGTGGGAATATGATTTTTCATGAAGCGGGCAAAACGCAATATCTTTATATTATAGTTCGAAATTTGAGATATTGTTTTATCTAAATAAAGTTATATATTGAAACTAATTCAAACATTAGCATTACAAAAACAAAACAGCTTTTTAATCCAAAATGTCTTCTTTCTTTTTGCAAAGCAGCATTGTTGAATAAAACAAAGAAAGGTCATCTTTGCCCGCAAGGGGTATCTGTTGCACGGGTATCTGGGGTATAGCGGCACCACGGTAAAAAACACAAAACTAGGGTCTCCGCTCCTAGTTAACTGGCGTAAGCCAACGGAGAAGCAAGGGATTAGCTCTGTGGTAGGGCGCAGGACTAGCAACGCGGAGGGTCGGGGTTCTAATGCAGAATGCTGCCCATAGCTTTTCTCTTCCTAGGTGCCTCTACAACTCACTTTCCGGTGGTGGGCAGTGTTGTCTGTAGATAGAGAACCTGCCCGGAAACCGGCTGTGCACTGAGAAGGCTCCGGGGGGGGGGGGAGCACAAGAGACCTTGCAGGTCGCAGTGCATAATCCCCACAACAATCTATCTTCTTTCCCCCTAAATATCTTCTTCTTCTTCTTCTTCTTTGATGGTTTATTGAAAGGAACGACATTCACAAATACATTAAATAAATGCAGTGAGGCGTCATAGTATGAACTCCAGAAAATATAAGAGGTCATATATGTGGGCGCTAAATCTTCAAGGCATCCTACATGCAGTATGCTCTGAATTGCGTTTCACCTTGCTGAAGTTTCAAGGATGCTCCGGAGGCTTCGACAAGATTGCTCTACAGTTGTAGATCTCCACTTGATTATAGTTACATCCTGCTCATTTTTATTGTGATTGATTCCACAGAGCTGGAAAGCATCAGAGATATTTTCCCGTGATAGCCTACTTCTTTTTATGGTCATCGACCGGTTTCGGGCGTACGTCCATCATCAGGACGTTTTATGTGTCAAAACAGTATGATAACATAAGACTTGCACGGAGCAAAACAGTGTATCAACTAAACTTGCTCTGTGCAAGTCTTATGTTATCAAACTGTTTTGTATCGAACACCCGAAATCAGTCGATGGCCACAAAAAGAAGCAGGCTATAATGGAAAATATCTCTGATCTTGCTCATTGATTTAATTTCTATTAATCTTTCTATTATTGAATAATTATTTTTTTTTTTTAGGGCTATAGTGCAATGGCGACCTCCGGGCAGTGTTCTCTCATTACAGACAATACTTCCCATCACTGGCAGTGTGCTATAGAGGCTCCTAGGAAGTGAAAAAAAATCTAAGGGGAATTGAACAAGTCAGAGCTTTCTGCAATTTTTCGTTTTTTTGTTTTACATATTTTGTACAAATACACAGACACATACAAAATATACACTTAATGAGAGTGAGAGAGAGACCATTGGCTAAAAACACATTTTTGGTATCCAATGGAAATCAAAACATGTATTTTCGTTGAAATTGTATTTCGAAAATTATGTCACGATCAGTCTATAAAGATTTAAAGCATAAGTGCATGTTATAAAAATTCACTACAATATCATGAGAGTAGTGTTTTAAATATAATTAGAGCTATGTGACTAAATTATATATTATTTTAGAAACTGTTTAACATTTTGCACGTGCGTATCATAATATCATTGTTATTGTATTCCACTTTGTTACAAACATACAGACAAACCTGTAAGATGTAATACAATTCAATAAAATGGTTGTTGATGTTTGTTATTTTCCTTTTTAATTTTTGTTCAACTATTATTAGTATTCTTCTTTTATTGTGAAAAAAAGTAATTTAATTAAAAATTGACCATAACAATAGATGAATGCAAATTGACTTAAATTTCTCAGGGAAAATAGTTATGTTATTTTGTTTCAACAGTTGTACATGTTATTATTAAAAGGCTTTAGTGTTTGTCTTTAGACACACTTGAGTTCGCTGATGGCTAAGCTTATATGACGACATTAATATGTGTTATTATGACGTTGTTATTATTAATATGTGAAAGAACTTCATTAATATTATTTCAGTGTTACCATCCATAATTGCTTCCAACCAACAATTACTTTTTGTATATGGATTGTTTAAAATGGATTTTTCGAAATTTGGATCGCACACATTCTGCTCACGGGCAATGTGTTGTTTGTTTTACAATGTTTTACGGAATGCTACAATGTCAGTCTTATTCTAAAATTTATTGATTTAAATCTGTATAACCTCAAATATTTCTTTACTATTAAAACAAATCTTCTTCACGTCAGTATGTAAATTTGAAAGCGTAAGGAAACGTTTAACTATCCCATATTGGAAAGTTTAGATGTTTTTCCAATTTCAACGAAACCCAAAAAGAATTTATATTTTAATAAATGTATATAATTTCATTTGTTCATCATTAATTATTTGTGAAAATTTATAGAATAAAAGAATAAATTTGAATTAATATATTTAAAACAAACTTCAATAATATATATACATTTCAATGTGTGATTTTGCCATTTCTAGCCACAATACAAATAGTGATATTTAAGATACTATTGTGAAATAATATTTCATCAACTTAAGGTCAATTTGAATTCCAGTTAAATATATCATCAATTGTATTACATACATTCGATTCTATTTTCTAGTTAAATGCTAAATAATTCCAATACCTAAACATAATATCAAATTCGAGGTTTCAGCGATTTTTTGTTTTTGTGATATAGTACACATAGATATTTAGATATTTTAAGATATTTTAGTACACATTTAATCAAACCGGAAATTTCTTTACTAGAGGATCCAAAATAAAATAAAAAAAATTTTTCCAATGGCATGTCTTGAAGTTCATTTTTAAAAAGTGTTTATTAACTAAACATTAATGTTATCATTTTCCGATAAAGTGTAATTATAATAATATGTTGCCTAATAAAGTCATTATAAATAATACTCCAAATTATATAATAATGCACTTTCTTAAAAAATTTTTTTTAGCATCTTTTAGGTGTCCTAGGCTATTTTTAGTTTCTCTTACTCCTAGTAAGAGAAAGTATTGTAATCGTGTCAAATTTGCGATATCGAGTTTTCACCGAAAATATCGGTTTTGAGGTCCCCTGAGTCCAAAAAAATAGTTCTTAGCAAACTGTGGGTGTGTATGTGTATGTATGTGAACAGCATAGCTCAAAAACGAAAAACCTAGAAAGTTGAAACTTGATATTACGTTTAGGTATCACCATAGGATCCTGACGGTGCGTTATCTGTCAAAATTCCTCAACCGGAAGTACCATTTTACTAGTAGGTTATTTTACGTTTTTACGATTTTCTCAAAAATGGCTCCGACGATTTTCTTTAAACTTGGTGTTTCAACTACAAATACAAAGAGCTATAACTTTTATTTTGAAACATTTCTCTGGGAAAATTCATTTAAGGGCACTTCTGGGGAGGGGGGTAGGTTTTCATCTTAACTGCTATTTCAGTTTACTAGACAATTCTGTCATCTAAATAATGTTAATTAGAATTAAATATTTTGTTGAAATTCCGAGTCTGAAAAAATCTGATATCCGGAAGTGTGTTGGTTTTAACACTTTACTAAATGATTTCTTCAGTTTTTCGGGATTTTCTCTATAAATGGCTCCGACGATTTTCTAGAAACCTCGTATATAAACTAAAATTGCGAAGATCCACATCTTTTATTTAAGACGTTTCTCTGGGAAAATTCATTAATGGCACTTTTTGGGGACGGGTGGGGTTACTACAGCTTCCTCTAAAGTGGTATCATAGTTGATTATACAGTACTATCATGCAAATAAAATTAATTAGAAATAAATAGATGGCCGGCCAACGTTCCAAGTTTCAAGAAAATTAGTAAACCGGAAGTGCGCTTTTACTGAACAGTTTTTTTTCAGTTTTCGACGAATTTCGTTATATTTGGTACACAAACTATAACATTTGGCAATTTTATAATTTTGAGAACAGGAGTAAGAGAAAGTTCTGTGAGTGTTTCACACCAGATTTTTATGTATAACAATGGAGTTTGTGGCCGCGTCAGCGGTTTGCTAGAAACCGCCGTTTCGCTCATATTGCAATGAGCCTCTTTAGGGTCATTACATCTTGAAAGCCAATAAATCAATGGAACTTGATAGAGAAGGGGCGTGGCTACTTCTTCCGCCATATTGACTGCCTTCTTGATCACCATCTTTACTGAAAGTGGTGGGCGGGGTTTAATTTTCTTTTCCTTGCCCACAGTTGGCTAGCGAGGGTGAGAAGTCTAAATCTCCCATCCCACTGCACTCTTATTAAAGTTTTAACCTTGTCCTGTTCTGGAAAACCAATAAACATTTTTTACTCCCTTCCCTGGGCAGGGAGAGCCTTGTTCTGCTTAGACGGAGTCCATCATCTCTAGACGTTTTCCTCTTTCTGAATTTCCACTGCCTCTTTTACGACATGTTCATAATAATAGTTTACCTGGGCAAGGATCTTGGTGTTTTCAAACTTTATGTATGGCATGACCTTGTATGATCTTCTTCCTTCGGCAACTCCGTTGATTCGCAATCCTCATAGCACGTTTCATCAACGTACTAATCAAATCACTCTTCTGTGTACGATGGTGATGTAAACTATCCTTCAAGTATCGGTTGGTATGGGATTTCACCCGGTATACCGTATGTCCCAATGTTCCATCCTTCTTTCTCTCGACACGGACATCCAAGAAGAAAAGCTTCCCATTCTCCTCAATCTCCATCGTGAAATTTATGTTCAGAAATTCATGTTGTTTAGGTGCGATGAGGAAAAAATTCGAAAAAGCGGCTGCTTTAGATAAGGCCACGAATATTATTGGTGTAGGTATGTAGATGAGACAAACTTCTCTCTTACCTTTTATACCTAAACAACAACATGCATCCGAAACATTGTTGAGGAAAAATACGTAGGCCAGACTAAAAGATTAATCACGGACACGTCTTAAAGAACAACATATTTACTGTTTAAGGCATAACAAAATGGAGTAGTCTGCCCTCGTAGAACATTCGTCTACAACTGGGCAGGCTATAATTGAGTTAAGTTTTCCTTTAAAGTACTATTTCAGTTTATTACACAATTCTATCATACAAATTAATATTAATATTAATTAGAATTAAATATGTTGTTTAAATTCTGAGTTTGAAGAAAATCGGACGAACGAAAATGCATTTTTACTGAAAAGTATTTTTCAGTTTTCTATTTTCTCTAAAACCGTTCCAAAAATTTTCTTTAAACTAATAATGTGAATTACACATATAAAGAGCTAAAACTTTTATTTGAAATATTTCTCCGGGTATTTAAAGGGGCTTTTGGGGTAGGGTTAGGGTTATGTTTTCCTCTAAAATGCTATCTCCGCTGTTGATTATACAATTCTACCATCTAAACAAAATTAATTAGAAATAAAATAGATTGCCCAAAATTTCGAGTTTCAAGAAAATTTTAGTAAACCGGAAGTGCGTTTTTATTAAACACTTTTTTTTTTTCAGTTTTCACGATTTTCACCCAAAAAAATCGACGAATTTCATTAAATTTGTGGTACACTAACTATAAAGATTTGTCAGTTACAATTATTTTGTAAACTGCAGTAAGAAAAAAGTTGTGTGAGTGTTTCACACCAGATTTTTTTCACTTTATACATAATTATATTTTTATGGAGCATTATTTTAGTTGAACCTTGAAAAGAATGAGAAAAATCTGGTCTGAAACACTCACACAACTTTCTCTTACTCCAGTTCTCAAAATTATAATTGACAAATTTTATGGTTTGTGTATCAAATTTAATGAAATTTGTCGAAAACTGGAAAAAAAAAACTGTTCAGTAAAAGCGCACTTCCGGTTTATTAATTTTCTTGAAACTCGGAATTTTAAACCATCTATTTATTTCTAATTAATTTTGTTTGGATGATCAGAATTGTATAATCAACTATGAGAGTACTTCAGAGAAAAATATAACCCCACCCCTCTCCTATAAGTGCCCTTAAATGAATTTTCCCAAATAAAAGTTGTAGATCTTTGAATGTTTAGTTTATATAAAAAGTTTCAAGAAAATTGGCGGAGGTATTTTTGAGAAAATCGCGAAAAAATGGAAAAAAAAAAATCACTTAGTAAAGTGGTAAAGTAATAAACGCACTTCCGGTCATCCGATTTTTTTTTTTTCAAACTTGGAATTTCAACAACATATTTAATTCTAATTAATATTATTTAGATAACAGAATTGTCTAATAAACTGAAATAGCACTTTAGATAGAAACCTAACCCCACCCCTCCCATAAAAGTGCCCTTAAATGAATTTTCCCGGAGAAATGTTTCAAATAAAAGTTGTAGCTCTTTGTATGTGTAGTTGCTATACCAAGTTTAAAGAAAAATCGTTGGAGCCATGTTTGAGAGAAAATCGCAAAAAAGTAAAAAAAAAAAAAAACTAGTAAAGTGATACTTCCGGTTGAGGAATTTTGACAGATAACGTACTGTAGTCCCATGCTGATCCCGAACGGAATATCAAGTTTGAACTTTTTTAAGAATTTTC
The DNA here is from genome assembly GCA_011037195.1 of Triatoma infestans. Taxonomy (NCBI): domain Eukaryota; kingdom Metazoa; phylum Arthropoda; class Insecta; order Hemiptera; family Reduviidae; genus Triatoma; species Triatoma infestans. The sequence goes on along the minus strand of JAAEAF010004501.1, from coordinate 6,923 downwards.
TTTTTGAGGCTATGGCTGTTCACATACGTACACACACCACACACACCACACACAACTCACAGGACCATTTGCTAAAAACCACTTTTTTAGACTCAGGGGATCTCAAAACGGATATCGAAAATTTGACACGATTATAATACTTCCTCTTACTAGGAGTAAAAGAAAGTAAAAAAGGAAATAAATATTTTCAGCATAAAAAAAAAATAAATTAAAAAGTAAAATCACTAATTCTTTAAAATAAATTCTAGGTCAGTTTATGTTTTAATTACATTTTTTCTTATTTTTTTTGTTTTTAAAAGATATTTGAAATCAACTATAAGTAAAAAAAATGCGTGATTTATATGGGTTAAATTTATCAGAGTTGCATAATCACTTAATAGCCTGTATATTCATAATGGATATAATATAATACTCAAATTAGAGACAGAAACCTCTGCAGCTGTATGATAATCATTGCTAAAAAAAGAATTCATAAACAATTAGATACAAAAAAAAACTAAACATGAATTGTAAATAAGTCATTAATAATATAAAGCAACTCTTTTATATTCACTTTCTGCTGTGACAGGAAGTAATGTATACGATTGTGACAAAATACTGAATTTAAGTTTTTTTTTTTTTTTTTAATGGAAATACATGTTTTAGGGTCCCATGAATACGAAAAAAACAAAAATTTAGTACAGACACGAAGATTTCTGGGCAAAATCCATCAACCGGAAGTGCGGCTTTGCTGTTTTTTTTTTTACTTCCGGTTTTTATGATTTTTCTCGAAAATGGCTCCAAACGATTTTCTTTAAGCTTCGTATACTATCTATACATATAAATACCTATCACTTTTATTTAATATATTTTACCCGAAAAAATTAATTGAGTTCTTTTGGCGGTTTCTGAGGGGAAGAGTAGCTTTATTACTTTCCTCTAAATACCAGTTCAGTATAATATGTGGTTTTTATTACTTACGTAGTATATAGACACACAAGCATTCATAGAATTCCAAATTTGTAAAAAAATCGTTTAATCAAAAGTGCGATTTTTACAGAATACGGTTTTTTTTTTTTTTTAATTTTCTCGAAACGGTTACAACGATTTTCTTTAAACTTGGTTCTGGGCGGGATCATGGACACAAGACTCACCTGGAGACTACACATTAACAGTAAACTGCAACAAGCCGACAGCCGACTGAAACAGACTCTACGCCACACATTAACAGAAACACACAACTCAAACACTCCTGCACCACACTACTCTGTACATTTCAGAACAAAGTACTGTTGACATTTTAGAACAAATAATACACACAGAGCACTCGATATTGCAGACATACACACACTCACACGCACTCACACTCACACATATACCAAATTAACAGATAGCTTCTTCTTAACACTGCACTACCCACATAGGCGAGCCTACTTCATCAAGAAAACTGAAACTCCGACTTTATTAAGACCTCTAATTTTTCCTCTTCTGTTTACCACTGTGTGTAAAACTCTACATGAGCTGAACTTGGAATGCTTGCTTCATAGCTAGAAATGTATCAACATTTATTTGATGCATTTTTTTCTAATAAAATTGATTTTAGAGGAGGGGTATTTGAAGGTCTGTCAGTTAATTTAAATGTAATTTTGCACAAGCTTTACTGGTTTTTGCCATAAAGCGCTCCACATAAGGCACATAAAGTAGATAGACAGTAAAATCCCTCACCAGTAACGAGATAAATCGCTATAGCTCAAAAACGATTTATTTGTAATCAATACAAAACTTTGGCTACTTTTCAACATAGTCCCCCCCATTTATCCACTTGTACCCATCGTTCTTCTAATTTGTGCATGCCTCTGGCATAAAATTCTTTGGGTTGATCTCTCGAAGTCACTTTTGCACCTTATTTTTAATTTCTTCATTTGATTGAAAATGTTTCCCACGTAGAGCTTCTTTAAGGGGTCCAAACAGATGGAAGTCTGATGGGGCGAGGTCGGGGCTGTGAGCTGGATGTGGAAAGATCTCCCACCCCACTTTTTGAACTGTTTCTTGAGTTACCCATCTCAAGGTCTTGGAACCCGTCTCGCACAAGTTTTCTTGTACTGCAGTTTATTCTGAATAATGTTATGGACAGTTCCAACAGTACTTCTCGCTTGCACTTCTTCAGCTATCAGTTCAACAGTAATACGCCTGTTGTCCTGAATTAACGCGTTAATGCGAGATTTGAGGGAGGGAGTTGCAACTTCAACTCGTACATAGTATGACTTTGGATGAATTATAGTGACTTCCTTAATCCACATAAAAGATGAAGATGGTTATAGAGTTGCAAGTTACAAGGTTATGAATATCTGTTTGTAATTTATACTTACTTATTTGATTAGAAAAACTGCACGATGATGTTCCAATGTTAAAGAAAATACGTCGCACAAAATTAACTATATAAAAATTGTGACTTGACAACTCTTCTTCATCCTATACATATTCTGAGGTTGTTTTTGTGTGTAGTCTTGCAATATGTGAACAGAATGCTGGAACTTGATATTCCGTTCAGATGTCAATAATAGGGATTCAGACACGGAGATTTCAATTAAAGTCCGTCAACCGCATGTGTAACCTTACCCTTTTTTTTTTTTTAATTTAAGGCGCGTCATTTGCGCCGAGAGCCTTCGCAGTGCATTGAGCGTCCGGACAATGAGCTGTAGAGACTCCTAGGAAGAGAAAATCTAAAGGCAGCACGGCTGAACTCAAACCTGGGACGTCTAGCTAATCCCTTTGCTGAACACAATGTTTAATTATTTTTATTTTTTCGTAATTTTTTTGAAGCCCTGCTCAATGATTTTTTTTCTTAATTGTAAGGGCCTGTAGGAAAAGCTGTGTTCATCTTCATTAATGTACCATTTCAAAATAATTTACGGATCCATCAGATATGTGTATTACAAAACTGAAGCAAGTCACTAAATTCACCACCCAGAAGGAGCAGATTTACAAGTTGGATCTTTTCATAGTTTACTGACGATAACTATACTATAAATAGTATCGTATAGTAGTACGATAAATATTATACTACTGTCTATATCTGTAAATATATACTATTGTTGGAGGGCAAAATGACAATAATAGAAGAATTTAATATGTATAATTATCACATTAATATGTTATTCGACAAGGTAAGTTCAGAATGAGAAGCTCGATATTTTCTTAGGATTTCTCAATTTAGGTTTGCTAAAGGTGACGACATAGCTTCTCGTAGTTGTCTTAAGCTGCACCCATATATTTCGCTGATTTCTATGGGGTTTAAAGTGGAAATACGAACTGTTTAAGAACGGTTTTTCTACATGTTCTTGTTTCAGAAATGTTTCGACAAATTCTAACAAAATGAAGTCAAATATTATTCTGCTGAAGGATCGTTTATCGTGAATAACTAAAATTGATCTCATGATCTTGGTAACAATGAGCATTGAATCTGCCTAGCAATTTCCTAAACTACATACCACAAGATCTAATTTCATAAAATATTCGGTGTAGAAATCGCTAAGACCACGAACAGAAACTCAAAATTGTAACATTCACCTCAATGAAAGATCATGTTGCCACAGACAAAAACAGGATTCGACACTGACGATCATAATGTTTCAATCGTCTTCCTTGTCTTTTTTTTTTGACATCAATGAAACTGGCTGCCTTATGAAATCATGTTAATAGCAGCTATTGATAGAGCAAAGTAAGAGTGAAGGACAAAATGATGCTAAAGATACGTGCGCTCAGAACTCTGTTTTAAGACAGACAAAATCTCTCCTTTAAATTCAATTGACATAATAAAGATTTTCACCCAAAGATGACCACTTCAAGACCGACACAATACTGGATGCCTTCCTCAGACCAGGATTTCCATGCCCGAAGCACCAAAGAAAGTTTTTGGTCTAAACGATGCATAGTTTTACTCTCCCAAGAAGATATCAATTTCATGCATAACGATCCCATTCTTCACCATTTAAAATTGCACAATTGTATATAATGCTTATCTTGTGTCAAACCCTTGACATCACAACAGTTCAATACTCTACTTCGAAGGAAAAAAAAAAAAACCTGACTTGTACGGCCAGTTTGGAAGAATGATTATGAGCTTTGGAATTGTAATTGGGATTTCCCAATTCAAGCCCCACTACTAACTAAATTTATATTTGTTAGCAAAAATACTTCCTCTTACTAGGGAGTAGGAGAAAGTAATATGATGTATGTGCTGTATTCCTGTCCGCGACTGTATTTCGGGAGTTAGACGTTAATTAAACACGCCAAAAAAGATAGGCATTACTTTACTTTTTACTTTACTCTAGAATGCCTAATTTGGGATTCTTTTTCAACAAATTCTTGGTCATATATTGTTTATTTCATTTTCAAAAAAACATAAATTTGTTTATGTGTTTGCATATGAAAACATAATCATATTACGTTTCTTTGTTTATATATATATAAAATTGAGGAATTGAGGAAGAAGCTATATGCATGAGCTATATTCATACATAAATTGCCAAAATGCTTCTGGGAACAAGTTGTTTAACAAAACGATCTGTAAAGTACAGATTACTGACTCATTGGTCAACAATTAAGCTGTATATGTATAATGAATATGTGAAACTTCTAAATTAAGGGTCAAGTTGCATTTTAATTAATTTTAATTTATTATTTTTAATTTAATTTGCAAAAAAAAATAAGAGTTTTTAATTTATTGAATAGCTATAATTAATTTTTGATAAATTTTAACAATTTCTGCTAATTTTTGTTTACTTCTTCTTCATCCTAGTAAGAGGAAAGTTTTGCGATTGGGTCAATTTTTCAAAATTAAGTATTTTCCGGAAATAATGTTTTGAGGTCCCTTGAGTGTGAAAAAAATTTTTGGATGTGTGTTTTAAGAGAAAGGACAACGTTGGTTTTCAAAGTTCAAGTTCTATCAGCTCCGCTAAACACGATGGTATCGGGCAAAACTGATCAAACGGAAGTGCGACTCCACTTGAATAGTTCTTTCATTATTCTACACACATTATACCTATCAGTTTTTATTTGCCTAACATTATACCTAACATATTTCCGGAAAAAATTGATTATTTTGGGCGATTTCTGGGGGAACAATAGCCAAGAAAAATTTATTTTTTTGGCGATTTCGAGGGGAACAAAAGCCAAGAAAAATTGATTGTTTGGCGATTTATGGGGGAACAATAGCCAAGAGAAATTGATTTTTTTTTGGCAATTTCTGGGGGCACAATAGCCAAGAAAAATTGATTGTTTGGCGATTTCTGGGGGGAACAGTAGCCAAGAGAAATTGATTTTTTTGGGGCAATTTCTAGGGGAACAATAGCCAAGAAAAATTGATTTTTTTTTTTGGCGGATTTCCGGTGGGCACAATAGCACAAGGGAAATAATTGATGTTGGCGATTCCTGGGGGAAACAATAGCCAAGAGAAATTGATTTTTTTTTTTTTTTCTGCGATTTCTGGGGGCACAAATCGCACACGAGGAAATTGATTTTGTTGGCGATTTTCTGGGTGGGAAAATAGCCAAGAGAAATGCATTTTTTTGGGGCCAAATTTAGGGGGGAACAATAGCCAAGAAAAATTGATTTTTTTTTGGCGATTTCTAGGGGAACAATAGCAAAGAGAAATTGATTTTTTTTTTTGGCGATTTCTGGGGGAACAATAGCCAAGAAAAATTGATTTTTTTTTGGCGATTTCTAGGGGAACAATAGCAAAGAAAAATTGATTGTTTGGCGATTTCTGGGGGGAACAATAGCCAAGAGAAATTGATTTTTTTTGGGCAATTTCTAGGGGAACAATAGCCAAGAAAAATTGATTTTTTCTGGGGGCTCGGATTTCTGGTGGGCACAATAAGCACGGGAAAATTGATTTTTTTTTGGCGATTTCTAGGGGAACAATAGCAAAGAGAAATTGATTTTTTTTTTTGGCGATTTCTGGGGGAACAATAGCCAAGAAAAATTGATTTTTTTTTGGCGATTTCTAGGGGAACAATAGCAAAGAAAAATTGATTGTTTGGCGATTTCTGGGGAGAACAATAGCCAAGAGAAATTGATTTTTTTTGGGCAATTTCTAGGGGAACAAGAGCCAAGAAAAATTGATTTTTTTTGGCAATTTCTAGGGGAACAATAGCCAAGAAAAATTGATTTTTTTTTTTTGGCGATTTCTAGGGGAACAATAGCCAAGAAAAATTGATTTTTTTGGGGGCGATTTCTGGGGAAACAATAGCCAAGAAAAATTGATTTTTTTTTTACGATTTCTGGGGGCACAATAGCAAAGAAAAATTGATTTTTTTTTGGCGATTTCTGGGGGAACAATAGCCAAGATAAATTGATTTTTTTTGGGGCGATTTCTGGGGGAACAATAGCCAAGAAAAATTGATTTTTTCTTTGGCGATTTCTGGGGGAACAATAGCCAAGAAAAATTGATTTTTTTGGGGCGATTTCTGGGGGAATAATAGCGTTATGCTTTTCTCTGAAGTACCACTTCTGTATAATGTGTGTTATAACTTCCTATATTATAATATATTAGAAACATTGATAGAATTCTAAATTTGAAGAACATTAGGGCGTATTTATTGTAGAACAGGTTTTTGAGTTATCACTATTATTTGAAACATTTTGTCGAAAAAAAAAAAGAAGAGATTTTAGAGGTGTGTTTAGAGTCATGATCAGTTTGATTTAAATTTAAACTGCACTAGCTTTACTGGTTTTGACAAACGGCGCTCCACATAGTGCGCTCAGGAATATACAACTATACATGCGTACCAACTTTTTTTTTTTTATGGCCAGCCCAACTAAATATTGTAAAAGTTGCAATATCAAAGAATATTTGTTAATTAAACTGTATTAATTAGTGTAAGCCTAAGTCGTGTGAGTGTTTCACACCAGATAATTTTTAATGATTAGTATTGTTTTTT